>CAUYPK010059669.1:0-25515 GCA_963574355.1 Loris lydekkerianus
TCCCTGTCTTAGGTTGACTGAACGCAGAGTGATCTTACCCGTCTTTGGGTACTATGAATGTAATCCACCAGGCAGCCTCTCCATATCCTGTCTTAGGTTGTCCCAGTTTTGGGAATCTTACCCGTCATTGGTGCTATGGAGGGCAGTGAAGAATAATAGTTAGATTCTTGGTTAATGAGCCGGTGATATCGGACCTCCACCTGGCACTGGCTCCTGCTGAATGCCTTCTGTCCCGGTCCTGAGGCGTGTGCAGTCTCCAGCACTGGCTCCTACAGCACCCACTCTGTCCAGGCTCCTGCAGCATGTCTCCAGCACCTGGCCCCTGCAGTGCTTGTAGCATCCCCATTTCTGACTACTGCAGCACGGAGAGTCCACTAACATTTATGGGCCAGTAACTTCGCATCCTCTTTGGGTGGTTTTTGGCAAAATGTTTCCATTAAGATACTTCCTATTGAAGAAATTCCCCTACACATTAGTGGGTGAATATCTGGCAGATTCAAAGAATAGCTGCCCCAAGTTTTGGCTGTGGTGCACTTCAGCCAAAACTTGTGGGAATGAATGTTTGACCATTCACTTAGCCACACTGTGTCCTCCTCTATGGTCAGTCCCAGTAAAGAGTTTTGCTTGGGTGCTCTATGTCAGCCACAAACACAGGAGCTTTTCTTTATATAAGCTGTGCCTATATTCTTTAGTGATTTTATTTTATTTTTTGTTTGTTTTTGCTTCTGATAAGACTATGCCTCATTACTCCAATTTCTTGCTGTTAATATTTCTTTCTTCTTCTTCTTGCAGTTTTTGGCCAAGGCCGGGTTTGAACCTGGTACCTCTGGTATATAGGAGGGGAGCCCTACTCCTTTGAACTGCAGGCACTGCCCTGGTGATAATATTTCTTTACAATAAACTTTCTTTACTCAAATTACAGTAAGATTTTTCTGTTCTGACTGTACTCAAAGTGATATGATAGTTTAACTATCAACATTCTAAGAACACTTGCTAATTAAACTGAATTCACTTAATCCATGATACAGATTAAATGACTCATCTCAAGATTCTTCACAGAGTTTATTTAGGTGAGAGTGAGTAAGAAAAACAAAGAGTTACTAGATATTTTCCCCTCATGATGGGGGTTGAGAGCCAGCACATAAATAATAGAAATATGTATGTATTACATGAGAGTCTTTCAAAATTAAAATTACAAATTTAACAATATTTATTCTGGTACCATTAGCATTCAAAGACCATTAGCTATCTCTTGTGATCACAAGTCAGTAATTCTCTTCCTTTCTTTGGTGAATATTTTCCTGTTATGCAATTAAGAATTATGTCCTTCATAACCATTGAAGATATTCACAAGGTAAGATTTTGACTAACTGAAAAGTTATACTTTTAGTATGTTTTTTGAAATTTGAAATCTCAAATCAAATTTAACTCTTTGGGAAACATTTTACTTAATTTTCACAAATGTTTTTAGCACATTATTAATTCTGGGTGAGTATGCTATAATTCATCATGAAAGAATTACTTGGAGAGATAAAAAATGCATTAAAAGAACAGCTGTTGTACTGCTAAAAGCAAAGTACCAAGGCATGCACATGTTAGTGTGAAACTCAGAACTGATTAATTGTATATTCTTATTACTGTAATTTCTTAGCTTTAGGATAATTGCCATTAATTCAAGAGCAGACTGTAGGATTTCCTTTATGCAATAAACTTTTCAAAATAAACAAGCAATAATTATGTTATCAACAGATATTTTGTTTAGTGCATGTTGGGGAGTCTCAAATTATAAATAATGTATTAGCATTACCAATACCAGTCAAAAGCCTCAATGCAAACTCTCGTGTTAGTAAATTATAGGAAATTAATTGAAACACCAAAGATTCGGATATTTTAAATATCTTAACATTTGAATCATTTTTATTTGAATCATTTTATTATAGTTACAAGTCATTTTATTATATATAATTAATTCTCAACTTGAAAATTGCATCCTGTTTCTTCATGTTACTGTTCAAATGCTGTCCCAAATGCTAAAATAATGATGTTAATGTGAATCACTGATGAAGCCAGAGGCAATTCTGTAAGATATTCTTGACCATCCTGTATTTATTGGGTAATCAGTTTTTAAAATGTCAAAAGAAGACATTGAAGAAGAATGTGAGAAAACTCAGGATAACTCAGAAAACTCAGGATAATGTGAAAAAAGAAGAATGTGAGAAAACTCAGGATAACAAAGGAAGGCGACCTTCTTACTATTACTCGATATTTAACAAATACTTTACTCTGGACACCATGTTAGTTTATGTGCTAATAAAAATTAATTGTTCCAAAATTCAAATAACTTGAAGTTAAAAAATTTATGATGTACAAACATATGTTACTGATAAATATATTATAGGTACTTCTCATTAAAATCTTCAATCTGATTATCAAATTACCTATAGATTAATATTTTGTTAACATTGAGTTTAATTAACTATGTTAGATAATTTCAAGAGATAATTGCACTTAACCAGCCAAACTCCAATGTAAAGAGAGAATCATTATCCTTATCTGATAAAAAGGTCTTTGTTTTGTTGAAGTAGATAATAGCTGGAATATAGCTTACAGGTTAAATTTCAGAAGTGGGAATTATATGTAGTTATGACTTCAGACAAATGGTTTTTTCACTATGCTACAAAAGCTCATATTAAAGTCTCAACAAATATTTATTTCAGGTTTATGAACCATTGTTAAGTATCACATGAAAGCAGCTTTAGTTTGCCAATTTTTTAAACAGAGACTCCGTCCCAATTCTCTTTCAACTTGCAGGCACCATTCCTGTAATTCTTTCTCTTGTCATATAACTGCTCCTAGAGCTTGAAGTGATAAATCTAATTTAAAGTTTTCCTTTAACATACGAACTCCCCCACCCCAATCCCACCTCAGGATGTCTGTCTGCTGTTATTGTTGATGAAGAGGATGTGAGTAGTGGGTAAAGATTTAAGTATTAATACAAATTTATAGAATATACAGAATAAAGAAAAAAGAAAGAAAAATAAGACAGTTTTGGAAAATAACAAACAGATAAGAACCAAATAATAACATAACATTAAATATTTAAATTTTTATGCAAATGAAATTATATTTACTGCTCATGCTCAGTTCTAACAAAAATTGTATTATCTTCTCTTCTGAAAAAAAAGAAAAGAAAAAAAGAGCTTTTGAGGTCTGTTATGGTTAATATTTGGCATCAACTTGACCTGTTTAAGGGATACCTGGATAAATGGTAAAAGCATTATTTCCAGTTATATTTCTGAAGGTATTTTTGGAAGCAATTAGCATTTAAATCAGGAGTGTAAGGAAGATTCACCCTCACTCAGTGTAAGCACAGGCACTCCACTTGGCTGAGCATCCAAATAGAACAAAAAGACAGAGGAAAGAGAAATTTAGTCTCTCTTCTGGAGCTGGGACACCCATATTTTCCTGCCCTTGGTTATCAGAGGTTACCAGAAAAACCAAAGAAGCAAGGTTGGCAAGAGCATAGCCTACTTGGGCCCTAAAAATGAGAGAAAACTCTCTCAGTACATGAGCAAGTGTGGCACAGAGAGAACAGGCTCCCTGTGTAATGTCTGAAACCCAGGAAAACATGAGTGCCATGATTACCTTGGCTGAATTACCTTCACTCATCAGCTTGAGACAAAGCCACATGTGTTGCTACTCTGGACATCTGGAGAAAGCCAAAGTTAAATGCACTCAGAAATGGTTAGGATTTGGTCTGTCCCACATGTGGGTTCAAGGTCAAGACTGCTCATTTATACAAGGTAAAGTGCTGGAACAAATTGATAGCATAATACATGCACCTGCTTCTTACATCATAAAAAGCTGTGCTTGAGGCAGATAAGAAATGATTCTCTTAGTAAAGGGTGTATGATAGATAAAGAGATCTTCAGGGAATTTTTAGTGTTTGAGAGATGAAATAAGCAGAAGATCTAAGGAAATAGAGATGAAAGAATTACACCTATAATATTATGCAATAAGTAAGCGAATTACTGGTTTTCTGTATAGAGTGACATAAATGAATGATTTTGATGCATTGGATTTGAAAAAATATAACCATTGAAATAAAAATTGTAAAAGCTTTCAATAGGAGTGGAAAAGAGTGGACATAATCTTGCTAAGAGAAAATGAATGAGTTGAAATCAAAAGAAAATGCTAGAGCAAGAATGGCAGGTCCTATGGCCAAACTTATTCGGTTTGAATACTTAACCTCCCTATTATCCTCATTCTTCATCTATAAAATGGAAAATGGAAATTTTAACAGTTTTTGCATTTTAGAGCTGGTATGAATTAAAATGTACGCAATGAAAACCAAGGAGGTATTCAATAGATTCCTATTTTTCTATTACATCACTATAATCTCATAGGAAGCAAAATAATGAGAAAACGACTGGAAAATAAAAGCAGTTGAGGCATGGAAGATAAATATAAGTCTTTAACATACATGTGTACCTAACAGAAATTCTAGAAGGATCAAAGAGGGAAGGAAAAAGAGTCAATGCTCAAAGCGATTTTTGAAAATGGATGTATTTTCCAGGATGAAAAACATGAGGACTATAATAATAAATCATTGTTTCAATCACTATATGGGCTAGAGTAAATGATTTGGTTAGCATCCTTCAGTGAAATTAAGTCAAGAAATTATCAAAATAATTATTAAATTGGGTTTGAACTGCTCTGACCCCATTTGGATGCTTTTATGTCCTTCTCTTGGCTGGCTGGCATTGGCTGTAACTTTCAGTACTTATGTTGAATAATAGTGGTGATAGAGGACATCCTTTCTGGTTCCAGTTCTAAGTAGAAAAGGTTTCCGTTTTACTCCATTCAGTATGACATTAGCTATGGGCTTGTCATAGATGGCTTTAGAAAAGTGTCACCTATTCTTATGTGTTTTTATTAGAAAAGGATGCTGAATTTTGTTGAATGCTTTTTCTGTGCCTATTGAGAGGATCATATGGTCTTTGCTTTTGCTTCTGTTGATATGGTGAATTACATTTAAGGATTTGCATATGTTAAACCAGCCTTGCATCCCTAGGATGAAGCCTACTTGATGTTGTGTACTTTTTAAAATGTGTATCTGTGATCTATTGGCTAAGATTTCACTGAGTATTTGTGCATTAATATTCACCAGTGAAAATAGTCTGTAGTTCTCCTTTTAAGTTGAGTCCTTTCCTGGTTTTGGTAACAGGGTGATACTTGCTTCATAAAATATGTTGGTGAAGATTCCTTCCTTCTCAATGTTTTGGAGTAGGTTCTGTAGTATAGTTAGAAGCTCTTCTTGAAGGTTTGATAAATTTAATATATTTCTGATTTAATTTTGGTTATTTCTTTTCTTCTGCTAGGTTTGAGATTAGGTAGCTTTTACTTTTCCATTTCCTTAAGATGATTCTTAGGATTGCTGATTTGCTCTCTTTCTGTTTTTTGGATTAAGGGATTTAATGCAATACATTACCCTCATAGGAATGCTTTTGCAGTATCCCATCTGGTCTTGGGCTTTTGTTGTTGTTGTTGTTGTTGTTGTTGTTGGAAGATTTTTTATTGTTTCTTTAATCTCAGTGCTTGACATTGGTTTGTTCAAGAGTTCTATTTCTTCCTGGTTAAGTCTAGGGAGATGGTGTGAATCCACGTATTGGTCCATTTTCTACACATTGTCAAATTTTTGGGCATAGAGTTTCTTGTCTTAGTCAGAGATAATTATTCTATCTCTATGGTATCTGTTGTTATTTCCCCTTCTTTGTTTCTGATTGAGGTTATTAGAGATTTTACTTTTCTATTTTCTATTTCTAGTTAATCTGGCCAAAGATGTATCAATTTTACTTATCCTTTTGAAGAAAAAACTTTTTTGTTTCATTAATTTTGTTAATGTTTCTTTTGTTTTCAATTTAATTTATTTCTGATTTAATTTTGGTTATTTCTTTTCTTCTGCTAGGTTTGGGATTACATTGATTTTACTTTTCCATTTCCTTAAGATGATTATTAAGGTTGTTGATTTGATCTCTTTCTGTTTTTTGGATAAAGGCATTTAATGCAATAAATTACTCTTTTAGGAATGCTTTTGCAGTATCCCACAGGTTTTGGTGACTTATAGCTTCATTGTTGTTATGCTTGAGGAAAGGTTCAACTGTAGGACTCCTAGAAGTGATAAAAAAAAAAAATACAGTATTGCCTCAGGGTATAAAATCAATGTCCACAAAACAGCAGTCTTTGCATACATCAAGGACAAACATGTGCAGAAGTCAATGGAAGACAAAATTCTCTTCAAAGTAGCATCAAAGAAAGTGAAATACCTAGGAATATCCCCAACAAAAGAGGCAAAGGATGTCTACAAAGAAAATTATGAAACCCCAAGAAAAGAAATAGCAGAAGACACTAACAAATGGAAGAGCATAACTTGCTCTTGGTTGGGAAGAATAAACATTCTTAAAATGTCTATACTACCCAAAACAATCTACAGATTCAGTGTAATCCTCAATGTCACACTTTGAAGAACTGGAAAAAATCGTTCTTTATTTTGTATGGAACTAGAAAAAAAACATATAGGCATGGCAACTTTTAGTAATAAAAACAAAGCCAGAGGCATCACTCTATCATACTTTAGGTTTTATTGTAAGCCCACAATTATCAAAACAGCATGGTATTGGCACAAAAATAGAGACATAGACATATGGAATAGGATAGAAAAACAGAAGATGGAACCAGTGTCTTATAGCTATTTGATCTTTGGTAAAGCAAACAAAGCATACACTGGGGAAAAGAATCCTTATTCAATATATGGTCCTGTAGAACTGGATAACCACATGCGAAAGACTGAAACTGGACCCACACCTTTCGCCACTTACAAAAATTGACTCAAGATGGATAAAAGATTTAAACCTAAGACATTAAATGATAAAATTCCTAGAAGAAAGTGTAGGAAAATCTCTTGTAAATATTGGCCTGGGGAAAGATTTTATGAAGATGACTTCTGTGGCAATCACAACAACAACAACAACAACAACAACAATAATAAACAATTGGGGCTTCATTAAGCTAAAAAATTTCTGCACAGCTAAAGACACAACAAAGCAAATAGACAATCTTGAGAATGGGAAAAGATATTTGCATTTTACAGATCTGATAAAGGCTTGATGACTAGGATCTATTAGTGAACTCAATCAATGAAAAAAGAGCAAACAATCCCATCTTAAACTGGACTAGAGACATGAACAGAATCTTCTCTGAGGAAGACAGATGAATGGCTAACAAACATATGAAAAAATACTTATCATCCCTAATCATTAGAGAAATGCAAGTCAAAACCAACCTTAGATACCATCTAACTCCAGTGAGAATAGCCCATATCATAGTTTTAAAATTGCAGATGTTGGCACAAATATCGAGAGAAAGGAATATTTTTACAGTATTGGTGGGACTGCAAACTAATTAGCCTCTTTGGAAAGAATTACGGAGAATCCTCAAAGAACTCAAATTAGATCTCCCATTCAATCCTGAAATCCCTTTACTAGGCATCTACACAGAAGAAAAAAAAAAAATCATTCTGTCATAAAGGTATTTGCACTAGTTTGTTTATCATGGAAGAATTTACAATTGTCAAAATGTGGAAGCAACCTAAATGTCTATCAACCCAAGAATGGATTAACAAGCTGTGGTATATGTATATCATTTAATACTATTCTGCCATAGGAAAGATGGAGACTTTACATCTTTTGTGTTAACTTGGATGGAATTTAAACACATTCTTCTTAGTAAATATCACAAGAATTTGATTGTGATAGAATTGGAGAAGTAAATATCCAATGTAGTTAATAATAATTCAAACTCAGTAGATGATCTAACACACACCTACATAAGAGAAAAGCTCAATTCAATAAAATTGAGAAGAGGGGGAATGAGGTAGGAGGAGAGGGGAAGGGATCGGTGTGCTCCCACTTAATAGGCACGATGTCAGGTTATATGGCACATTTGGGTGCAGGACACAACTACAGAGGGACTCTACCTAACAATCTTTTAACAAAGTTAAAGTGAGTTTAACAAACTTTTCACTTTTTCTCTAAATACTGTAAACTAGTTGTTTGTACCCTCATGTACCCTAAAATTAAAAAAAAAAAAAAATTAAAAATTAAAAGATAAATATTGTGCTTGAGAAGGTAGGGTGACATTTTCATTAACTATGATTGGTCCTTCTAGCTGTGAGTCAATCATTTGAAGTGAACTTTGTATCTGAAGCTTTCGTGCTTTTCCCATGAACAGGAAGTTTGGTGGTAAAAGCCTTCTAAATCTGAAGGGTTCAATACTGCTTGCGATGCTTTATAGGATGATATTACATGTGTGAAAATTTTAGTAAAGGGTCCTATTCATAGCAAAGGCACCATAAATTAATTATATTATACTAGTCACCAATGTTATGGTTCATCTGAAGATCATTTCAATAACTTTTATGTTTTTCTTGTGACAATCTAATAAGGATAAAACTAAGTTAATATATAACATATATTAATAGTAAATCCTCACTTAAACATAGTCAGTATGATCTTAAAAACTAAGACTTTAAAAAAAACATTCAAATGAGTCCTTGAATATTGTCATTTTATTATAACATTGATGAGAGAAAGGAATTGGTTCAATATATATACTTTCACATAAAGTTATGGTTTTCAATATTACGATAGTCAGTATTAAGTGAAAACTTGCCTTCTGATTCTCTATGTTAACAGACACATAATATATGTAGTAAGTTCATAATATGAATTAAAAATTATTAAAGTATAAGTTGAAAATATTTCTATATTTTTCTGACACTGGTTCTGGACTTTAAGGTCTTCCTCCAAACTGTGTAGTTGATTACTATAACTACTTGAAGTGTGATCCCATGAATTTCAATCATTTTAAGTGTCTTTACATATTTTCCCAAACTTATGCTAGCTTTGTAGTTCCTTCTGCCAGCATGTCCCAGATGGACACAAGATCTACTCTTTCCCCTGGTCCCTTCTTTCACATATTCCTTTAGTTGAAAATATGCTAAAGAGGAGGTAAAAGTAGCAACTCCAGACTCGTGGTCCAGAGGTCATTGTCACTGCTGTGTGGGATGCCATTTACTCTCTCACTAATAGCAGTCAGTTTGGGTTTACCTCTCCATGAGAGATGTGTTGACTGTCTAGGAAAAAGTTGTGTGATTAAACAGAGGACACTTTTCTCTTGTACAGGAGATCTATCTGAACCCTTTACTCCTGTCTCTGCCCCTCACCTTGACCTCCTAAAATTTTAGCAAGGAGATTTTTTTTTAAGTTTAAATGATTAAAGGCAAATGAGCCATTGAAGTGGTCACTGTTTTGTATAATTATGCTTAACATTTTCTGAGTGCTTATTCTTGTGGTCTACTACACAAGTATTTGTCACCAGAGACCTTTGCTAATGAGGCACTTCACTTGGAAATAGTAGGGATAACTTAAGTTTCAGATATCAGGTAGGGTGGTAAGGTGAAGTTCTAATAATCCGTGGAAATCTCCTGTATTCTTATGCTGACAAATAGTGAGAGACAGTCTGCCTCTCGGTATTCCTGCTTTGGACTGAGCTATCTTCCCACTTTTTCTCTAAGCCCTGGTGACCTGGTGTTACTTTTGCAGGTTTGCTAATATCACATATTTAATTTCTCTAGAGTTTTCTTTCCATTAATAATCAGCATTTTACCTTATTGACACTGAGAAAAATCACTCAAATTTCCTGTGCCTCAGTTTCTTTACATGTAGAACACATATTAGGGTACCTAATCCAGGAAGCTCTAATGAGGTTCAAAGGAGAAAGTAAAAGTGCTATTGATTATGGTGAATATGTGAACAACTGCTAATCCCAAATTCTCTTTCTCTCACACACACACAAATGTGTTTTAGAACCTACTCTGTATGAAAGGTCTCTCAAGCCCTTTGCAATCTAGAGCTATAACATCAATATAGAAAATGTTAAAAATGTAGAGGGAATATTTTTGATTCTCTGCCGATTTGTTTTCTCCTTTTGCTGATGCAGCTTCCTATACTTCTTCCGTAACTCTCCCCCAGGGACAGGAAGGCAAATGTGTGTGCAGAAGAAGGAGAGTATGATTGTATTATTTTTCTCTTGTTGTCGCAACAAATTACTACACATTGAAAAGTTTAAAACAACACAAATTTGTAATCTCACAGTTTCTGTGGGTCAGCGCTGACATGAATCTCACAGGACTAAAATCAAGGTGTTGGCAAAGCTGCATTCTTTACTGAAGCCACTGAGTATAATCCAATGCCAGACGCGTTCAGGCCGAGTTCAGTGTGCTGTGGTTGTACAGCCAAGGTCCCCCTTTCCCCTGCAGGCCAGCACAGGCTCTGTTCTCCTAAACAGTGCACCTTCCTCCTCACTCTCCATGTCTCCTTATAACAATTAGGAGTATAGCCTGTCTCAGGATTCGAACCTCTTTTCTTTCCAATTCTGTGCATCTTTCTGACTCATTCATCTGCCTTCCTCTTCTGCTTTCAAGGCAGCAGTTCTCAACCTGTGGGTTGCTACCCCTTTGTAACAATGAAAATACATCGCGGCACTGGGAAGGTTGAGAACCACTATTTTAAGAGCTTCTGTGATTACTCTGAGCTCACCTGGATAATCCAAAAAAATCTTCCTGCTTTAAAATCAGCTCACTCGCAGCAGTAAACTGCACTCTTCAAGGTACACAGTGTCCTCCCAGGACTGGAACTCCTTTTTCTTTTTCTTTTCCTTTTTTCAAATTTAAGATTACGCTGTACACGGTGGTTGGAACATGTACATGCCTGGAATCCTATCACTTTGGGAGGTTGAGGCACATGGACTGCTTAAGCTCATGAGTTCGAGACCAGCCTGAGTTTTTCTCCAGTGTGGGCAGGTAGTTGTTCATCTACTGGCTTCAGGTTAGTATTGAGTTCATTGGATACTTGCTTGTCTGTTCATGTGATACTTTACTAAGGAGATGTTTTGTAGTTCCATTCAGGTTAATACAAAAAGATGGAAGAATCTGCAGCCCTTTCTCCTCAGCTTGACAAGGACAGCCCAAATTTTGGAGTCCTAGCAGCGCTTTCTTTATTTCATCATGTTGCTCAATCACAAACAAGCTGAAATTGTTCTCTCTTCTGTGTACACCAGAGAATTAAATCCGAAAATCAGATAAAAATTAAAGTTGTTTTCATGAGGATCCAGGCTGACCTACCCTTTGCTGAGACAGAATAATACTGGACACTGGGCATCATCCTACTCTGTAAGGAGAGTACCTGGGCATTGCCAGGAGGACATTTCCTGATTACCCTACAGGGCTTGCCGAGCTGGCTAATGCCAACTTAAAACAGAGCCAAATGGCGTTGTGCTTTTAAGCCTATTTACCTTGAACAGAATAGGGATGAGACCCACACAGGTGCTGGGTCACTGTTGGCTGAAAGAATAAAGCATTAAAATAATTTGCAAAAAAACGGGGAGGGGGTATTCTTTTTGAAGTCTGTTCTTCGATATGGAAAATAAAATTTGGACAGTTCTAAAAGACAATCTGTTTACCTAGGAACTCCGCATTAAAGCTTCTCAGCAGCCCACAGGAGCTTTTCCAATTTCTGGGAGAAAGACTCAGCACTCAGGGTGTGAGGTGTGCAGCAATCAGCAGCAGGACACAGGTCACAGCTGCCCCTTCAGCAGATTGGCCCTTTGCCGAGGATGGTAAGAGCTGAAGTGAAGCCAAAATGGAGAAGCAAACAGAAGTGGTGTCAGTGGGGTTGTTGGTTGTTGTAAGTGTGAAGTAATTAGACATATTAAAAGTGATGTAAAATTACAAAATGCTTAAATCTGTGCTTTGAAATTAGATGATCTTTGAATTCAATTGTATGTGTTACCTTTCTCTCAAAGCCAAGTTTCTATCAAGGATTTAACACAAAAGATGACGTCATTATATGGACAAATAAAAAATGAAGTAAAACAGTGTTGTTTCGGTCTTCATATTTTGAAACACGAACAATTTAGTATTCTACATTTGCCAAGAGAATCTTGCAATATCTCTACTTGATTTTAACCTAGATTATCATTTATTAATATATGACTTTAAGAGAAAAAAGTCCTTTTCATATCTATAAACCCAAAGCATATTTAGCCACAGAGTTCTGATGTGGTTCAAGGTGATAAATATGCTACTTTCATGTAATTTCAACTTACTTTCATTATGGACTTTTTTTATTTTTTAGAAGTAATAGTGCCAGCTACTTTTTTTCTATCGCTATAGAATATATCTGTGTCCAAATCTATGCTTCTATTGCAAATTTATTATATTGTAAATTAAGAAATTTGAATGTATTCTTATTTTCTCCTTTGTTAAATAAAATCTTGCATAAAATATACAATATATTATAAATATCATTCTATTTTGGAATGTGAAAAACTTCCTTCTTCCTTAAAGCTTCATTTTATTTCATTGTGAGGGTAAAATCATAATTAATGTAACTCTAGACTTCCTCACCAATGGTGGTTAAATTAGTTTTAAGATGCTACTATTACGGAAATATTGCAATGTCATCAACTATCATGTCCTAAGTATGCAGATAAGTCTATAGAATAAATCTCAAGGGTGGGACTTCTGGGAATAATAATAAATACTTTTTTTAATTCCGATATATGCTGCCCATTGTTTTCTAAAGTTTCTTGCAGTGTACCATTTCCACCATTAATACTTGCACACAACTATAAGAAAAATACTCTCAACTTGCATATAGCTTGCATTCTTGGCATTTGTTTTCCAGGTGAGAAAGTTAGTTTGTTTGTTGCATCTCTTTGCCATGAACAAAGATTGTGGAAAGAAAGATCCAGAAAAAGCTGCCATCAGATTCTAATTTTATTAAGTTGAGAATTGGCATATGAGTTAACAAGAGCTTAAATAACCAGGACAGTTTTATTTTATAATCACCTAAAATAGAATGAAATTTTGATACCTCAAATTTGAAAAAAAAAAAAAAAAAAAGGAATAGACATCTAAAAAAACTAGTGAATACAGAAATAAATGACTATAGCGGTGATTTCAGGACAATATGCGTAAAAGGAAAAACTATAAAGTATTAGAGTTCTGTTTTATGTGGTCTTTACAGATTTGAAAGTTATCTCTGCTGTTTTCTGCTTCCCTTCATTCTTTCCTTTTCTTTCTTTACTTCTTTTTTTCTTTACCCTCTTTTCTTTCTCCCTTCATTCATTCTTTCCCATATTTCTTTCCTCCTTTCTCCCTCCTTTTTATATTTATAGGAAAATTAAGAATTATAATGGCATAATCTGAAAATGACAATAATAGGCTTAATTTCCAAATTAGCATCTATATTAATATTCTACCTAATCTTAACAGTAATCATTTTTATGATTAAAAGCACCTGATATTAAAGAGTTTTCATTTTTAGCAGTTCCTCAATGCCAGAAAATATGATGCAAAAGTGAAAATGACTCTATCTGGAATGACAAAAACAGAAACAAGTACTTGTGCTATAATATGAGAGATGTTAGAATTGAAGTATTAATAACCTATGATGATAAGATGGGTAAGAAAACAGTCCAGTACGGGAAACTGTGGTCTGATGGGTCAGAGAGAAACACAGAGAGATGGCAATGTATGAACTGGGTTTTCAAAGATAAGCAAACTCACAGTTTTATATGTAAGAGAGAGAAAGAAGACGTTTTCCAGAGAACAGTAGCATCTTAGATGTGAATTTTAAAAAGATGTCATTGAAATAATATATAGTATAGACTGGGTGGTGCAGAGAATTTCTACAAATAATGTATTAGATGGTGTGAAGCTTGACAGAAGGGAGGTATGAATAAGAAAAAAAATCAGGTAGCAGTAGAGAAAGAAAAAAATGGCTTGTGAAGAGTACAGATTCTCTAGGCAGGGGGTCAGCTTGTCAGACTGCTAAGGAGGCCTCAGTAAATGGAGAGAGTTCAGCAAATTAGAAAGTTAGAAAGAATGAGAAATGAGAAAAAAATGATTCTGCTTTGTTGAAGTCAACAATAAAACAGAAATAAGTGAATGTCTCTCTTGCAGCTTCCCTTTTAAAAAAAAAAAAAAAAAGCACTAATCCATCCTCCCACTGAGATCGTTTCAGTGCTCTTGTTCAGAAAAAAAAAAAAAGAAAATACATCCCATCGTTTTGAAACCTGAAGCTCTTATATTTGAGCAAAAGCTTATTCTTTATACCGAAACTCTCTCTCTAAACAAAGCTCAATTCATATACTTAACATGAAGGAATTTTATTACAATGACAAAGTGCCATAATTTAATGAGCCATATTAACTGAGACAAGATATGTGATGAAATCAGATTTAATCTCTTTGGAATTAACTAACAATTTACCTTAGATGATTTTCTTTAATCTTACATTCAACAAATAATTTTTGAGTGTCAATTAAATGTCAAGGAATCTTCTAGGAACAGTGAATACTTTGAATCCTTTACAGAGCTTTATTCCAAGAAATGGTAAAGGATGAATAGATAGATATAAATTATGTTGAGATAATGAGAAAAATTTTAAAAAGGAAATTTCAAGTGATAAGAGAATTGCAGTTCATATGGCGTTTTCCAGGAGGATTCTCTGAGAGGCGACTTTTTAGCAAAGAGATGAAGCCGGTGAGTCAGCAAGCCTCATAAATAATCGGGAAAGAGCGTTCCAGGTGGAGGGAAGAATGAGGCTATCGTGTGCTCTGGAGGACTGTCTAGTGTGCTCTAGAAACAGTGTCCAGTGAATAAATCTGAATAAGCAGAAAACAGGACCAGAAAGTAGATGCAAGAATAAGAGAGTCCAGTTCACATGGGGCTTTGGAAGTCTTTAGCATTTCTTTTGATTTAGACAAGAAACTGCTGAAATTAACAAAGAAGCAACATAAACCACCTTACATTTGAACTGGGTCACTCTAGCTATTGCTGAGAATATACTGAATGTACAAAAACAAGAAGCGGAAAAAATCATTGAGGAGGTTATCAAAACTCGAGACAGAGTGATGAAGGCAGTAACAGAGGCTGGGAGGAGTATACAGATCATGGATAAATGCTGATGGTGAGTCTGCCAACATTTGATAATGAATTGTATGTGTAATGTTTTTAAAAAGCACAGAGTCAATGAAAGCTACAAATTTTATGTCCTGAGCAATTGGAAGAATGGAGTTGCTGTTTAACAGCGTGGTAAGTGCCGTTGGGAGGATCAGTTTGGAAAGGAATGGCTTGAGTTGCACATCTCTATTAATCACCAAGAGGAGAGGTCCACTAAGTAGGTACGTTCAAGAGTGTGTAGTTTAGGGCAGAAGTCCAGGCTTGAGATTTAACTTTGGAATTCAACAGCAATTATTTGTCACCAGTGATGTCCTTTCAAAGTAACAGATCATGCACCGCAGGTGCATCTTACAAGGGTATATGTGAAACTTAGTAAATGTGGAATATAAATGTCTTAGCACAATAACTGAGAAAATGCCAGGAAGGCTGTGTTAACCAGTGTGATGAAAATGTGTCAAACGGTCTATGAAACTAGTGTATGGTGCCCCATGATCACATTAATGTACACAGCTACGATTTAATAAAAAAAAATTTTTTTTAAAGTAACAGATCATTTTGGAGAGGCAGAAGTGTTTTTATCTCTAATGACTAACCCACAAGTGTGTCCTACCCTTTTTCTTTTCTGCCATGCATTGGCAGGATAAGAGTTGTTTTGGGCTACACATTAAATACAGAAACACTAAAGAAAGCTGGTGAGCAAAAGAAAGGGGATATCATACACCACAGATAAGCAAAACAGTCCTCAGTCTGCATTCTGTCTTGGGCTGCAGGTTGAGCACCCATAAAGTCAAATGACAAAAAAAAAGGAAAAAAAAAAAAAAAGTATACCAGTAAAATACCAAGCAAACACTTCTAAACTATATGACTCACTGCTAAAATATCTTATCTCCATGAGGGAGATTTTTGTAGCTGAAAAGAATCAAGTAGAAGAGATCAGTCTTCAGAAGTCAGAAACATTTTATTTTTTATTTTTTTTTTTTTATTAAATCATAGCTGTGTACATTAAGGCAATCATGGAGGGTGATTGGTGGGATTACACCTGTGGTCAGAAACATTTTAATCAAGAAAACATGAAATGGAGGAAATAGATATTTTTAGAAAGGGAAAGAGACTTGTGCAGGTTTTGTCCTATCCAGTTTCCCCTCCAGCATCTCTTTTAATTCTCCTCCATCCCTACACTTGTGAAAGTGCTTTAAAAAATAATAATAATTCTTGGGGTCTCCCCTCTGTAGCTGGAGGTTCTGTTGCCCTTCTCTATTTCTTTCTCTGTGAGTAAACTCTCTCCTGTCACTTGAGCAACAGCAACAACAACAACAACAAACCCCACCATAATTCTCTGCTGTACTCCATGTTTTGATGAGATTAAAGACACAGTCCTATATTAAACTTGTCACCCTGTGCTCACTAGGTGGCCTATCCCAACTGTCTTTCAAATGCTTGCCTCCTCCAGGAGGGCAGGGTGGTCCCCCAGACCCCATCCTTCAGTAATGCCCACCCTGGCACAGCTCTTAGTCTTCACCTGTCTTTCTGCCTTGACTGCTGTTCCCGACATTCATCTGTGAAATCTTCTCGTCCTGAATGGGCTGCTTCACTGTGCTCTATGGAGACGCCAAGCCTCACCAAACAGCCCTCCAAGACTGCCGGGCTCCTGACAGCCTGTAGGGAATGAAATACTCATTTTGTCCTATTTCATATAAGAGTGTATGTATGTTTAACTCTTTGCCGTGGTTACTTACTGATTGTTTCTTCTGCCCTACTGAATGTTGAGCACTTTGAGGCACTTATTCTACCCTATCCGTCTTGTCACTTGAGGCTATCAAAATTGCTGGCACATGGGCAATGCTCAATAATTTTTTTTTATATTAGAAAAAAATTAACTTACTCCTTCAATGTCCCAGTTTTCTCATGTGTAAAATCAGGATCATAATTAGATTAAATATTAGATTAAATGATAGAACGCATGAAGAGTACTTAGAACAGTGTCTGGTTTAGAATTTCGTTAGTGAACATTAATTATTTTCATTACTCTTCCTTCCATTCTGCTCAAAGTCACACTGACAAGTCTAATAGTTCTATGTACTCAACTTGCTCAACCATTTGATCTCCTCCTTCAGTAAACCTTGCAAGATACCTTGCTTTTTATTTCATTTTTAAACATTTTTTTTTCATTATTGGTAGAAATTTTTTTCTTAATTCATTTGTGATAACTTCTGTCTCCATGTGTACATTTTCTTTTTTCTGTCTGTAACCTTATAGGGCATTAATTTACCCATTTCCGTGGTTTTAAATGTCATCCATTGGGACAGTGCCTGTGGCTCAGTGAGTAGGGCGCCCGCTCATATACTGAGGGTGGTGGGTTGGAACCCGGCCCCGGCCAAACTGCAACAACAACAACAACAACAACAACAACAACAAAAATAGCTCGGCATTGTGGCAGGCACCTGTAGTCTCAGCTACTCGGGAGGCTGAGGCAAGAGAATCACCCAAGCCCAAGAGCTGGAAGTTGCTGTGAGCTGTGACACCAGAGCACTCTACCAAGGGCAACAAAGTAAGATTCTGTCTTTAAAAAATAAATACATAAATAAAATAAAATAATAAAAATAAAATAAATAAATAAATAAATACATCAGTCTTCTTATTACTCCTGGATCTGGCAACGTTAGTCCCTATTTTTAAAAATTTTATGCTTTTCTCTCTAAACAAATACTCAATTCTTTTTAGAGATTTGGTTATGATGCCCTTATCTAAAATATCCTCCATTAACTGTCTGTGTTATTATTCTGCTTTATTTTCTCTGTGGAATTTATATTCCTGAGTTACAATTCAGGTAATATAAACATGGGTCCCATCATTCAGTATCTGTTTACTTAATTCCGGTGTGCATGTATCTGATTTGTTAATTGGTGTGCCTTCTGGGAAATAGCTTCATTAACTAGACTACAACCTTATGTGCAGTTCCTTTGCCTTTAGCACTGCACACTTGATTTATTCCCAAACTTACATGTGCACCTTCCCTCCAGCCCCTTCAGGGATATTGTTTTATACATTTTGAATAGAGTTAGATTTTCTTTCAATTGTCTACATTCTTTGCTGGGATTCCAAACCTCCCGTGTCTCTCTGTGGGTATGTATATATAGATTCGCATACATTAGTGTTACTTCTTTACGTTGTAAAGTTCGATAGGTCCTAAAAACTTCACAATACCGTGTATCTGCCATTACAGTATCATAGAAAATATTTTCATCTAAAAATCACCTTTTCTTCAACTACTCAGCCTTCCCCTCACCTTCAAGACACTGGAAACTACTTAGACGTTTAATATTTCTATAGTTTTGTCTTTTCTGAAATGTTATGTAATTGGGATCAGTTTGTAGCCTTTTCATACTAGGCTCTTTTATTAAATATGCATTTAATATCCTTTAATTGCCTTTTTGTTGTGTGACAGCTTATTTTTTATTGCAAAGTACTATTCCATTTTATAACACAGTTTGTTTATCCATTCAAATACTGAAGACCACATTTCATGCTTCCAGTTTTTAGCAATTATGAATAATATAGGCATAAACACCCACGTGCAGATGGTTGTACAGACACAAGTTTCCAGTGCAAATGATTAAACACAGGAACACGATATTTGCTGGATCATATAATAATTTAGCTTTACCAGTGTTATATAAATGACCTAAACACGGCCTTTTTATATTGGCAGCCCCTGAGTTATTTCTCCACTGCGGGATAAAATCCATTATCAGCTCACATGCCTAAACAAGCAAACTTTTAATCATTTAGAAACTTTTGACTCAACCTAAACAAGCAAACCTTTAATCATTTAGATATTTCCTGCTTTCATATTCTTTGAAAATTAATCTCACATCTGTTGTTCATTGATAAGATAGAGCCTTGTGTTGTACGACCTCACACTGTTACTGCACTTTGTGTTTTATACACCAGAAACAGCTGGCTGTGCTGCTGAGACATCATCTAGGCATGTAAATTCCCTTCCTAATCCTTTTTACCTCTGGAGTTCTCTTGTTCCGCTCACTGCTGGATGGTCGCTCCCTTCCATGTAACCTTGTCTACCCAATAAAACTTGCGCTTCTCACAACCATGTACTTTTCCTTGTGCCATCCCCCAAATCCCTGGAACCTTCTACAGTAAAAAACAGCCACATCTGTTCCAAAGTGGTCAAATCATTTTGCATCCTGCTAGCAGTGAACCTCGCACCTGTTATTCCACATACTGTCCAGCATTTGGTATTTAGCCATTCTTATAGGCATGTATGAGCATCTCATTTTAATTTACCATCTGTGTGTCTTCTTCAATGAGATGTCTTGATTCAGGTTTTTCTTGATTTTTCAATTGGGTTATTTTCTTATTATTTAGTTGTAGGAGGGTTTTGAAAAGTATTTTGGATATAAATTGTTTCTGATACATGTTTTTCAAATATTTTATAACATTATGTGGCCTGTCTTTTCATTCTCTTAACAGTGTCTTTGGTAGAACAGATGATTTTTATTATATTGAAGTCCAGTTTATCAGTTGTAGATTTGTGTGTGTGTGATTTTTATGTTGTATCTAAAAACGTCATTGTCACACCCAAGATTATCTAGATTTTTTTTCTATGTCATCATTTAGAAGTTTTACTATTTATGCATTTTATATGAAGATCTACAATACATTGTCAAATAATTTTTATAAAAAGTATAAGGATTGTGTCAATACTCTTATTTTGTACTAGACATTCAATCTTTTCATAATCATTTTATCATTTGTTGAAAAGACTGTTCTATTCCCCATTGAAAGCCTTTGTATCTTAGTCAAACACACACTGGCCATATTAGCATGGATCTATTTCTGGGCTTTTTGTTCTGTTCCATTGATGTACATGATACTTACATGTCTATTTTTTCACTAAAACTCCTGTTTTGATCACTATAGTTTTATAGTAAATTGTCTGATACAATAACATCAAACTTACAAAATTGTCAGTATTTTGTTGACTATTATGGATCTTTCCATATTAATTTTGAAATCAGTTTGTCAACTTCCATAAAACAGCTTGTTGGAATTTGATGGAGATTCTATTTTCAAATGGGAATAACTGACATCACATCAACATTAAGTCTTCCGATCCATAGATCTCCATTAATTCTTCCTTGAGCCCCTTCATCAGAGTTTTGTGGTTCTATATTTACTTTTGGTTCCAGTTTCAAGAACTTCTGCTCTCATATTTTATTTTCTCTTCTTCTTAGTTTAGGCTTTCATTCTTCATCTTTCTATAGTTTCCTAAGGTATAAACTTAGAGTTGAGTTTAAGTCATTCTTCTTCTCTAATGTGAACATTCAATACTATAACATTTCATCTCATCATTACTTTTCCTACCTCTGCCAAATTTTGTAGACTGCTTTTTCATGTATATTTAGTTTAAAATATTTTAAAAGCATTTCTTTTTTTAATCTCTGTGCTATTAAGTGTATGCTCTTCAGTCTCCAAACATTTTTAAATGTTTCCAACTATTTTTATGTTATTAATTTCTATTTAATTCCATTGTGGGTAAACAACATACTTTGTTAAAGTATTATTGACGGCCCAGAATGTGGTCTATCTTAGAAAATGTTCCACGAGAACTTGAGAAGAAGGTGTATTCCCCTTCTGTTGGGTGAAGCCTTTTATAAATGTCAATTATATCCAAGTTGATTAATGGTGTACCTCAAGGCACCTTATATTCTTACTTATTTTTTGTCTACTGGATATCAGTTACTGAAAGATGGAAGAGTGCTAGAATCTTCAACTATTGCAATAGATTTTATTCTTTTTCTTTGTATTTCTATCAGTTTTTGCTCACATAATTTGATGCCCTATTGTTTGGTTGGTATACATTAAGGATTTTTATATTTTCTTGGAGAATTTCTTTTATTGTTATTCAATGTCCTTCTTACCTCCAATAATTTTCCTTGCTCTGATGTCTACATTTCTGAAATTAATATAGTCATTTTCACTCTCTTTAGGTTAGTGTTGGCAAGGTATGATTTTTCATGCCTATACTTAACCTATCTTGGTTTTCATATTTAAAGTAGGTTTCTGATAGACAATGTATGGTTGAGTCTTATTTGTTTACGGTCTCTGTCTTTTAATTATTGTACTTATTTGCATTTAAAGTGATTGTTTACATAGTTTGATTATTATCTCCCAAGTTGTTATTTTCGATTTATTTCACGTGTTGTCTGCTTCTTTTTCTATTTTCCTTCTTATTTTTTCTGCCTTCTATGGTTATAATGGAGAATTTTATGTGACTTTTCTCTTCTCCCTTAGCATATTAATGATACATTTTTAACATTTTGTTTTAATCATGGCCCTGAGATTTGGAAACCATTACAACTAATCTAAGGCCACATTCTAATAACACACGTACCTTATAAAGTTAACTTGTTCTGCCTTCCACACTCTTCCTCTGTTTATGTAGATCATAACTTCTGACCTAAATAATTTCTTCTAAGGAACTTCTTTTAATATTTCTCACAGAGCAAGTCTAATGGTGATAAATCCCCTTTGTCTAAAAATGTTATTGTCTCTGTCACTTTTGAAGGATAATTTTGCTGGTGTAGTGAATTCTCACATGTTAATGTTGCTTTGAAATCCATTTTTAATATAAATTGGTCTTTCTCATTTCAGAGGAAGAACTTGGTTACCCTTGCCACAGTTTCTAGGTCTCCCATCCTCCCAGTTTCTCCATGTACTCTATCTAGATATCTCTTTCAGACAATGACCTGCTAGTAATCTGCTCCTTACAAGAAAACCGGACTAATCCACTAGATGGACCCCATGATCTTTGCACCCGGCAAGAAATGTCCAGATATAGTGCAATGATCACCTCTCAGCCATAGCATGACTCCTCAAAGGTTATGCCTACTTGCTCTAGCCCCACCAATTAGAATTTTCCATGAAAACCTCCTTGAGTAATGCTCCGCACCCTAATAAACATTTTGGCCTTGCTTGAAAAGACCATCACTTGTTTTTCACCTGCTCACTGAATGCATGTGTCCTGTATGGCTCCCCACTTCCCATTGGCCATGTGAGATGTACTGCCCTATACTCTCTGGGATCTGCAAGTAACAAAACTTCTTCTGCTATTTCATTGTTTTTCATGATGCTGTCTCTGCTTTGTCTTTCCTGATCAACGCACTTAATCCTAACTATTGTCCCAGTCAGGCTTCTCCTAGGGAGTGGCTACCTTAGTAGCAATAAACTGGACACAGGTCAGACAAGAGGAAAAAGTGTGTCTACCAGAAAAAAAAAAAAAAAAAAAAAGTTTCCTATCAGAGGGACACCTCACCTGTTCCTGCATCAGACACTTAGTCATTAGGCCATCCCCCAGGATAAAGAAGTACCCCATCTACAACATACTTCAAACACAACCATCTTCTCCATACCCCTCCCATCCAGGCATGGGTAGAGTTCATGTCCACTTCCCATACAGAGAGGGACCTCAAAACCAAATTAGAGGAAAATATGATAGCTTGACATAGAATCTAGGTTGTTGTGGGTTTTTTTTTTTTTTTTTTTTTTTTTTGTTGTTGTTGTTGTTGTTCTTTTCTTTCAAAACTTAAATATTTTATTCCATTCTTCATTATGTGGTTCATAGGGAGATCTCCATTGTTAATTCTTATCCCCATTCTTCTATAGGCAGCTTTTTGTTGATTTATTCATTTTGTTATTTCTCTGGCTTGTTTCACAGTTTGTTTCATTTTTGGTTTTCTACTGTTTCAATGCAGTATGCCTAAGCACAGGTTGTTCAATAGTTACTCTGTTTGCTGTTCTCTGAGTTGCCTGTTTCTGTGGTTCAACATCTGTCATTAATTTTGGGAAGTTTTCAATTATTATTGCTTCAAATATTTTTTTCTGCTTTTTTCTGTCTTTTACATCTGATATTTCAATGTACCTATATGTTACATAATTTACATTTTCTGATTCATTCTTCTCCTTCACATTTCAGTTTGAGAAGTTTCTATTGATTTGTCTCCAGGATCCCAGATTCATTCTTTGCTATCTCTACTCTCTGATAAACCCATTCAGATTTGATACATTTTGTAAAAGCATTAGTAATTTCTAGTATTTCCTTTTGATTCTTTATTAGAATTTTGATCTCTCTGCTTGCATTAGCCATTTATTTTGCATGTTGTCTAATTTTTCCATTAAAGTCCCCATAATACCAATAATATTTATGTTAAATTTTCTACTGATCTGAGAATTCCAAAATGTGTGTAATAATTGAGTTTGGTTTAAATGTTTGCTTTGTCTTTTCAGACTATGTTTTTAACTGTCGTTTAGTATGCCTTGTAATTTTTTTGTTGAAAAACTGCACATGAGATCTTGGGTAATAAAAATTGAGGAAGATAAAGATAAACTTTTAATGTGAGTTTTTATGATATTCTAGAAAAGCACATGGCTGTTTTTAGTATTTACTATTTTCCCCAATGTTCTTTTTTATTTTTTTTTTTTACTTCCCCTCTTATCTTTGGATTTTTTAGAGAACTCTTCTGTAGTGACCTCTTCATTATAATTCACTGTTGTTACACCAAACACATGTCAATGTGGGGAAGGGGAAGTGTTTGGTATCTTATGATTTAATCTCCTCCATCCCTTAGCAGCTCTGAGTGCCTGGGGCTGTAACCCTTAGAAATGTTTGTTAGGATCTTCCCCTTCTTCTTAGGTGGGTCAGGAAATCTAGAGGAACTGAAGTTGGCTAATACGCCATTCATAGTTAGATAAAGCTCTGTAAAGTAGTTTTCCTTTTAAAACAGATTTTTCTTACTGAGAATGCTCTGGATATATTTCTCTAGATGTTTTTCAGAATGTTTTACATACCTTCTATCTCCCCTTCTCCCATCCAAAACAGGAAACATAAAGGGGTTTTTCTAGGATCTTCACACGGAAGACATGGTGGAGTTCCTGGAGGTAAACCTAAAACAATAAGGTGGGGGGGGGGCGGGTGCTAAACCTGCGCTCTCCAGAGTTTCTTGCTTTGTCTCCAATAATTTGTAAGTGGTTGCTGAAGCTTCATCTCTAGGTAAGCTGATCTGGCCTTTGATTCTCTATATTCTCCTTTGTTCCAGATTTCTTGGTGACAATTTCCCATGTGACCTCAATTCTTTTATAAGCCTAAGAAAAGTAATTGATTTTCAAATTGTTCATTTTTTTCTCATAGAATGTAAAATTATTGTGAATTTTTAGAAATTTTAACATATTAAAACTTCACACTTGCAGCCAGCTGGTTCATACTGCAATTGGATCCTTATACTATGGATTATTTTTTTTAATTGTTCCCATATCCCTGTTGCTTAAAACTCTTCAACAAATCCGTCCCCTATCATTCTTCTTCCCTTTTCCTCTGTAGTTCCTCCTGCCTCTCATTCAGACTGTCTTTCTCCCTGCTCTTTCTTTTTTCAATAAATTTTCATCCTTCTTTTCAATAATTTGTCTTTTGTTTTCTATTCTGTTTTATTCTGAACTCCCTCCTCTCCCTTCCAAAATCAGAAAAATATTCTTCTCCATATTCATTTTTTATTCTCCTCTTCATGTTTGTTTTTTTTAATTGTGCTTAATGTAGTAAAAGAAAGAAAAAAAAAAAAAAAAAGAAAACAAAATAAAGTCAATTTAGTTTTAATGATTAGCTTAATCATTTTCTACTGCCTCTGAAAATGCCATAAATTGACATCGAGAATTTCTACAGACGTTTTGGATGACCATTGCTTCATCTGTTAATTAACTGTGTGTAGTCAGCCCAAGAATTCAATATAAAGAACTAATTTTTATTGTATTTTTTTCTGTTTTGTTTAATTGGCATTATCACAACAGTATTATTTTCCTGCTATTTTCTTTTGTAATTACACTTGTTTCAACTACATTGTGATCTAAATAGAGTTCTGTGGGCTAACTATCATTTATAGCATTGTTTCCATGGGGAAATTACTCCTTAGGTCTAAACAATTAACCACAGAAAGCTTTATGTAGAAAAGTTATTTATACACATGATTTGTGTGTGTGTGTGTGTGTGTGTGTGTGGTTTTAAAACTTTTTCTTTCTTTCTTTTTCTTTCTTTCTTTTTTTTTTTTTATTAAATCATAGCTGTGTACATTTTTGCAATCATGGGGCACCATACACTGGTTTTATAGAACATTTGACACAGTTTCATCACACTGGTTAACATAGCCTTCCTGGCATTTTCTTAGTTATTGTGTTAAGACATTTATATTCTACATTTACTAAGTTTCACATGTACCCTTATAAAATGCACCATAGGTGTAATCCCACCAATCACCCTCCCTCCCCTCCCTCTCCCTCTTCCCTATATTCTTAGGTTATAACTGGGTTATAGCTTTCATATGAAAGCCACAAATTAGTTTCATAGTAGGGATGAGTACATCGGA
>CAUYPK010059674.1:0-12174 GCA_963574355.1 Loris lydekkerianus
AGATTTTGATAGAGAGACAGAAAACTAAAAAATTTTAAAGATAGATTTAGTGAGATAAATTATATCATATACATATATATATATATATATATATATATATATATATATATATATATATATATATATATGGGACATGTTCAAAATGTTCAATACAGCTCTCCCTTGTAACAGCCAAAAAAAAAAAAAAAAAAAAAAAAAGACAACTTGAATTTCAACCAATAGGGAAATAAGCATATAAACCGGGGTCCATCTATTGTAATAGATTACTATATGCCTATAAAAAAGGAAGAATTACCTAGAACCCTTGGGGTGAAGAAAACAAAAGAAAAGAATTAGTCGCACTACATGACTATGTAATGATATAAATAAATCTCCAAGGTGTACTAAGTGAAAAATGCAATTCTCCAAATAAGTGAGCTTTTGTATAAATAAGAAAACTTAGAGCAGTAAGAGGAATGTTTTTATCTGCAAATACTCAGATACCCGAGTAACAATGTCTTAGACAATAATGTTCCATCATCTCCCATAACAAGAAAACAAGGTTGGGAATCCAGGGTTAGTAACAAACTCATCAAGGACCTATTTTTCTGCTCAGTCTATTTGATCTCTTATTGTCATTTCCTGTTACAAGAGGGATGCCTCTGCTTTAGGCACCATATCCACATCCCAGGCAAAAAGAAGGTGGAAGATTTGATACCAGTGAGCACGCTTTTCATGCCTGTCTCTTACACTTCATTGGTTGGAACTGTCACATGACCACTCCCACCAGCAGCCAGTTGCAAGCATCTCTAGAAAACTGATTGTTGGCAAAAACGCAAAACAACAACCAAAAACCTATTACTATGATTGGTTTAGCCAATCGTGATCTGTCTTCAAAGGCAAGGCACATTCCATCCTAAACAAGTTCCTCAACAGGAATTATCTGGTTGCTAACCTATATTTTGTTAGAGTAACAATAAATTATTTTAAGCCTAATTATAAAAAATGTTTAAAATGAATGGGTGAATGAACTATCAAACAGGCTAGAG
Source organism: Loris lydekkerianus (assembly GCA_963574355.1). Classification (NCBI taxonomy): domain Eukaryota; kingdom Metazoa; phylum Chordata; class Mammalia; order Primates; family Lorisidae; genus Loris; species Loris lydekkerianus. The sequence goes on from CAUYPK010059674.1 coordinate 1,029, forward strand.
GTATGGCCATCTGGTTGCCTTTACTGAGAGCCAAAGATAGATATTAATTTATGTTAGTAATCCCAGATGGGGCAATTTAGAGGATTCAGCAGGAGAGAAAACTTAACAGCAATTCTCAGAAGTGTACTCAGATCACTCACAAATAGCTACTAATAAGACCCAGAATTTACCAATAGCCTGGTCTCTTTTTAAGGGTCCAGGTTTCCTTTTTCAAAGGGGTGGGGATGGGGGTGGATTCCCACTAAGGTGCAGGTATCTTGCTCTGTCCGTGGTGCTGACCAGCTCAGGTGACTTTTACTCAGTCCAAGCTGCCGGCTGGTGCTTCCTGCTGAAGGAGTGACCTGGGCCAGGGCAGGATCTTGCTTGGCTACCACACTTTCCATCTTCACCTTAATGAGACCCATTTTCCTCATTTGTAAAATGGGTTAAATGGACCCATAATCCCAACAGCCCCCTCAAAGTCTTTAAGGCAGTAATTCCAAACTTTCTCCCTCCCCTACAGCCTCTGTGAGATTCATTTTTTAATCTACACACCTGGATTCAAATCCCAGCTTGTCCATTACAAACTCTGTGACCTTGAGCAAGTTATTTAACCCCCTGGATTCATTTATGCATCTAAATAACAGGTAGAAAAATAACATTCTGCAGGAGGGGAGGTTCACTTGGTTCTACTCCAACATGGAGTCCCGGGTGGCCTCCATGAAATGCAGTGGGCGTTCTTCCGGCCTTACTTACCTCTTTGCAATATCTGACAGAGTCCCTGGTATCCACCCCTTGTCTTTGAAGCTTCTAACTCCCCTTCTTTAATCCCACCCTCTCCTAGTTTTGCCCTTCTTCCCTAGTCACTGCTTCCCATTCCCTCATTTTCTTATTCTCTCACTTGGAATTTTCTTCTCCAGTCATTGTTTTTTGTTTTTTGTTTTTTACTTCTCAGATTGTTCACTTATAGTTTTCTTCTTTTCACCTTTAAAAAAATTTCACTCAATTTTAATATGAAGGCAGTAGATGATCTAATACAATGTGGGGGATAGGGGAAGGAGGGAGTAGGGAGATGAGAGGAGGGGGTATCGTGGTGTATGCACACCTTTTGGGGGCAGGTCATAATTATAAGAGGGACTTTACCTAACAAATGCAATCAGTGCAACCTAATTATTTGTATCCTCAATGAATCCCAAACAATAAAAAAGAAAAAAAGAAAATTTAGATTAATACAGGGTGTCCATAAAGTTCGTGTGTAATTTTAAATTGCACCACCATATTTTTAATTGCATGCAAACTTTGTGGCCACCCTGTATGAGAAGCCAAAGTTTAGGTTACATTGTTTTCATTTCTAAGATAAAATTTAAGTTGTAGTTGAGCCCTTCAGCCAGGGAGCATGCTGAACAACTCACATTGCTCACATTAGGTGAGAACCTGCCAATCACCCTCTCTCCTCCCCTTGCCTTCCTGCCCCTTCCCCTCACTAGAATACATTTGTGTTTTTATTTTGTGTGGGTGTATAGTTGTTTATATATTCATTTCATAATAGTATTAAATACATGGGATACTTGTTTTTCCATTCTTGCAATACTTTACAAAGAAGAATGTGTTTCAACTCCATCTAGATAAACACAAAAAATGTATAAAGTTTCCACCTTTTCATATGGCTGAACAGTACTCCACAGTACACATATAACACAGTTTGTTCATCCATTCATGGGTTGACGGACACTTGGGTTGCCTCCACGTCTTGGCAATTGTGAATTGAGCTACAATAATCAAGTCACTCTTTAAATGTCAACTTTTTTAAGTATCTGGAAAAATGCTCAACCTCATATAAAATAAGACAAATGCAAATTAAAACAACAAGAGATCATTTTTCACCATTGTGTTAGTAAAACAGGAAGTTTGGCAACAGTCTGTAAGCAGTGATGTGGGAAACAGGCACTCTCATGCACTGTAGAAATGTGCTTGGTAAAGCCTCGTTGGAGGAAACTTTGGCACAAATGTTTAAATGCCTGAGCATTTTTAACTCAGCAGTTTCATTATAAGAATCTGTACTAGAAATAAAACCTACCAGACTTCTACCCAATGTCCATTTTCTCCTTCTTTGCAACAAAACTTGATTTCTTTGGCAGATACAATGAGCAAAACTAAAAGATATTTCCCATCTTCCCTTGAGATAGGCACAGTTGCTTGACACCGGTCTAGCCAAGGAGATATAGGTGAAATTATCTGGAAAGCTTCCAGATCTTGAAAGGATAACAAATGAAGCTAGTAGTTCACCCTTCTCCTCTTTGTTGTCTTTCTTCCTGCCTTCTACCTGAAATATTGATGTGGTGGCTGGATCCAGAGCAGCCATCTTAAAACTATAAAAAAAAGGGCTTGGAGAATTTACTGTGATATCACTGAGCCACTAAGGTAATGCCTACCTGAGATTTCTCATTATATGAGAAAAAGATAAATCTCTATTTTGTTTAAATTCCTATGGTTTGATTTTTCTGTTACATGCAGCCAAAACTAAACCCTAAGTTATGAGTGTATATATACAAGAATAGTTGTGAAGTGTTTGCCTATATAGCAAAAGCCGGAAAACAGGCTGAATTCTTACTTATGGGGAACTGGTTAATTAAATTATGGACCAGGCAAATGATTAAATATTATGCAGCTTTATAAAAAAAAGGTAGTTTCTTTGGTACTAGTAAGGAATAATCCACAAGATAATTAGTTAAATTTTAAGACAAAGAAGTAGATAAATATAGTGTGCTAATGTTTGTATAAAACTGCTTTATAGGCAAAGAACATCTCTAAAAGAATACATAAGGAACTGGAATATCTCTGGGGATCTCTGGGATTACCAGGGATCAGGAGGCAGGGGTTTACTCAGCACTCATTGTACAACCTCTTGTGTTGTTTGACTGTTAGACATGTGCATCTTTTATCTTCCCAAAAGTTATTGATTAGAATTGCACCACCTTATCAAAGAGAAAGACAGAGGTAAGAGGGAAGGTCAACCATTTCCAGGACTCATATTTTCCACTGGATAACCCTATCCCAGATATGTTAAGGGACCCAAATGTGAATGTGCAGCCATGAGCCCTCTGATGAACATCACACTCATCTGTCTGGCCATGGCCACATGGAGGTCCTCCAGCCACCAGACTCAGCATGTTCAAACTTACTGCAGCCCCAGTCCTCCACTGTCTGGGTAAAGTGCTCCAGACCTCAGCTGGTGATGCCCACTCAGTGGCCCTGCCCACTGTGAAAGGAGAAATAGCTCCTACGTACTGATTTCCTCCTTCTATCTCAAACCTCCCTCCTTCCCACCTGCATTCTTTGGTCTCCCTAGAGAACCTTCTAAGAACTTAGCTGGAGGCCCACGCCTGCCTCAAGGGATGTCCTCACCACAGCATGCACCACACTTGTCACTTCTTATCCACTGTCTTCCCTCTTAGGCTGATTCCTATGGGAAGTGAGGCCACTTCTGCATCTTTCTCTGCTAATTCCTCACATTAGTAGCAAGGTCTGAGAGCCAGGGCCAAGCACCAACTGAACAGACTGAAAGAGGTGGCCATCACCTCACTCCCACATCCAATCACATTCTCTCCATCCAACCTCCTCACTAACCCTGACATCATTCCCTTCTCTCTATCTCGGAAGCTACTGTCCTGATCCAGATCTGACACCATGCCAGGTACAGAAATGCCAAATAGTTTTGCTTTTATTCCTTCCTTCCACTCTCCTGTGACCCAATTTCTCTAGGTCTCTCCAGCCTTTCCAGGGGTACAAGTGGGGTCCCCTTGCCAGTAAGGGGACCAATGGGTTGCCAATGCAAGGCCACCCTTGCTCATGAAGGACAGACCCTCTTTGCTTCTGGTGATTCTGAGCATCCCCACAGGGATCTTACAAATGAGTCCATTGGCTACCTTTACCACATCCTGTCTGCCTTGTTTATTCTTTTCTGCCCCAGCCCCACTTCTAGGACCCACTAAGCCTCCATCTCTACAGCTTACAGGACAGCACTGGTGGCCCAGCCCAGGATGCTTTCATGATGCTCATTAGTTTATTTCCACAGCATCTTATCTCCTCACATTCAGCCAGAGTGAGGTAGGGCCAATGAAAAAGGGGTGCCCCCCACATGCCCCCTCCCCCGTCCCTCTGCCCCACTCAGCAGGTACTGCTCCTCACACCACCCACTGAGGGGCTCTCCTCTAAGCCTCACCCCCCCCCCAACAAAGCAGCCCCTTTCCCTCCTTCCTTGCCTGACCTGGGAACCCACACAGACTTCTCTGAGTGCACTTCTGTCTGTAGAATGCACCTGGATCCCTACAGCCACCAAGAGGCCAGAGTAGACACAGTTTATTTCCGTTGCTGCTTCCCTGTAAATCTGAACTGTGACCAAGAAGGAAAAAAAAAAAACAAAACAGGAGAGAGAGAGATGAAAAACCATAGGAACAGGACGTTCTTTTCAGTTGCCTCTCCAATTCTATCAGGGTCTTAGTCCAAGAGATGCTTTAATTGGTCAAACTATGTGTTTTTCACTGAAAGAAAATGCCATGACATAAAATATGATTCACACTTGGTACAGCATGGCAGAAGGAGGAGTCTCTGCCTTTGTCAGGTCCTTCAAAGGGAAATTGGGGCAGGAGAGGGTCCAGAACTCCTGTGAGCCCCAGGGCGCAAGGACTCCTGGAGCCCAGACCCTACTACATTGGGCTGCAGTGGCCAATGTTGTCCACCATCAGCTTACTGCCCAGCACCCAGCACTGACCTCACACTAGCCACCTGCATCCTGAGCAAGTGGAAGAGGGGAAGGTTCCTGCCACCTGGGTGCATGGGGAGGTAGGGGAACCTCCACTCCAAGCAGAGGAGGCACCAGAGGCCCATACAGCCTACTCAGGCAGGACCAGTGGCTGCTACCCTACTCAAGCCTGCTCCCTTCTCCAATATCACACCACAATCCATAGAACCCCACCTAGAGAACCCATCCAAGATGAGGAGAATTCTCTGTGTCTACTGGGAGACATATGTTAAAGTCAAGATACATCCAAATGACAGACATGTAGTCACTTCAATGCCACACATGAACCACTCCCTTCATAAATTGCAGGAGGTCCCAGATGGACTCACCACTTCATCTAAACCTGCCCCAGCTGGTGTCTGGATCCCTGCCTAAGCACTCTCTGCACTGATTCCAGGTGGAACGACTGGAAGGAAAGGGTGTATCAGATTCCAGGAGACTTGGATAAGAACAAGAGGGGTGATCTTGAGAACACTGGAAATCTACTGTATGTGTGTGATGGCAGAGCCAGGACAGGAGAGGAGGCAGGAAGGTGGGTGAGAAAAGATGGGGGAAAGGACTCCCCAAGGAAATAGAAGGCAGTTATATGACAGGGAGACCATATCCTTCTGGTGACAGGAATCCCTACCTTTGTGTGACATTTTCCAAGAACCTGGCAACACTGGTGTAGGAGTGAAGATGGGTGGCTGGATTGACTCAAGGTCAAACATTTTGAGGATGAACTTGGTGGAGGGATAAGAGGGCTAAGGATTTTGAGGACCCTTAACAAGGAGAGTGACCAAAAAAATGTTGTTTCCAATGAGTAGGAGGAACAGCAGGTGGCATATACCTCAAAGAAGGAGGAATGCTTTTTCAAGGGTATTATACAGGGACAGTATAAAAGTGATATTTGGAACCCAACACAAGCTGCATGTTTGGTGAGATGTGACATATTATTCAAGGCAAGAAAGTCAAGGATCCTTTGTGGGCAGGACTGAATGATGTAAGAACATTTATTTGCATGGGAATTGGTCTCAGAAAGGCAGAGTGACAAGAGTAAAGATGGCAGTTAGCTAAAGATGGACAGGTGTACAAGGGTCAGGAAAATGGTCAGAGAGACCTTGGTGAGAACTTCTTCTAGAACACAGCTCCGAGTCAGCGAACTGACATACAGGGCAACAGCTAGAGCAAATAATGATCTTCTGCAATTATATTGCAGAAAAATAATCATTTGGCCACTTAGATAAATATGATTTATCATACTTATAATGAATAATGTCACATTTGTCAAAAAGAAAGGAGGGAGGAAAGAAATCAAGCATAGGGTTCTTTTTTTTTCACAGTCCATAGATGCAAATAAAGAAACTACCATTACATTTTTTAAGTGGAAGTGGGGGAGGAGGAGAAGAAATGGAAAGGAGGAGCTAAAGACTACAACCCAGTCAATCCAGCTTCCCAGTAGGTCACAGAAGTCCAAGATCAGTGTTGACCAGAGAAACCAAGAAAGGCTTCCTGGAAGAGGCAGTGCTTAAGCAGGTTCTCCAAGGAAAGGCCAGTGAGAAGCATACATCTCAGGTTGATAGCTTGGGCCGAGCTGAGCAGGACCACCATCCCAGCCATGAAGGCTCCTATGAAAAGGATGCATCTTACCCAAGGCCTGAGGAAGTGGTTTGTTACACCCATAAGCAAAAAGATCTGAATCCCAGGCAGCAGATGAAGCAGGGAGTTTCCCTAGGAATAAAACAAGTGCAAATAGTGGGCCAGGGGAGAGGTCTGCAAGATGAAGGTAGGGCAAGAGAGCCAGAGGCCAAGAACACACAGAAGACATGCATGGTGCCAGTGGGAGCTGGTAGAAATATTGGCACAGCAGAGCAGAGAGCCCAGAAGAGACACTGAAGACAGAGCTTCATGCCCACTGCTCAGCTGTGCCTGGCACCAGCCCTAGAAGATGAGAAAGCAAAGTGCCCTGTAGGCTTGTTAATGTGACCTCCCCTGAAAGTGCTAGGGCTGGCTCAGATCTCATAAGGGTCTTAGTCCCAGGCTGATGTTCAAGCCCTGATGTTTGCTTTCCTCTCCAGAACACAATTCCCTCAACTCCAGCTGAGCCTGCCCAAGCTAACATTCTGAAGAGTCTCTGTCCCAGCCTCCTGCTCTATATGTCCCAGCTGATATCTTCTCCCTACCCCTCCAGTGTTGAAAGATCCCTAGACAAGGAGTCCAGGTCTTCTCAGGGATGGAGGACAAGCCAGCACCTCATCTCTGGGCCTCTCTGTCCACCATCAGAACGATGGACACCATAATCCCTGTCTTGTCCATCTCAGGGCACTGTAGGATAGAACGAGGTAAATGTGCAGGAAAGTTCTTTGGAAATTTTCAAATGTTGTGAAGGTTTATTATGATTATTATTCATGTCTGATTTTGCCGCCTCTGTGGAGCCCCAGCTCGAGTTTGTGCCTACACGATGCCAAAACAACCAGTCAGATCCATCAAAAAGTCACTCAATTGAGTGGGAAAAAATGCAGGCAGCTCTGTTGTGTATTATCAAAAAAATAAAGCCACAAGATCACTGGTGTTTTTGAGGACATGCAGTGGGCTGTTCTAGGCACTGTTTTGAGTTTTTCTAGGGCTTTCACCTCCCATGAACCAAAAAAAAAAAAAAAAAAAGACAATGGAAAAATCAAGGCCCTCAATCGTTTCCCAGGAGTGCAGATGGCTCCAAGATGCCAGGCTTAGGGGATGAAGATGGGAAGACAGAAATTCTTGTGGGAGAGGACCCATCCCTCTTTTGACCCCTCACCCCTCAGACTCAGGTCTTAGGCCAACAGATTGTCTTCTGTTCAGGAGGTCACTTTCTTCAGCTAAGAAGCAACTTTGAGAGGGGAAAGGAATAAATACCAGTCCTAGACAGTCTGCCAAACCAGCAAAGGCTTTAAGACCCTGCCTTGATGACAAGGAGGCTGGCATTCAGGACATGTGGACCAGTGGTATGAGGGGTCAGCATCTAAGGAGAGAGATTTTGAGATAAGATGTTTTTAAAACATAGAAGTCTCAAGAGGGTTGCTTCAGAGTGGCAGAGGAGAAACCCAAGCCAGTTGATTTTGCTCCATGAGAGCAGTTCCAGTATGCATTTTGCTAAGGGAAAGGATGATATCTAATTTTTAAGAAGTCTGGCTATCATTGTGAGTTTTATTATTCATACAGCCCTCCTCAATATGTCATTCTCATCAGGAGGTATCTGGCTCTAAAATAAAATTTCTGGGTAGAAATGATAATATGTAAGAGTGAATAAAACACATTGCCTCCGCAGTCTAATCCTATCTATTAACAAGACCTTCCTGAGCATCTGTGCATTCCAAGTCCCTTGCTATAGGTAGGTGGGAAGTGGGTGAAGGGAGGATAAGAGGGTGTCAAGAAGGACAAGATCAAACAGTCACAGGAGTTCAAAACTGAGTATGAACTGAAGTTGTCTCCATGGACAAGTTAGGTCTTGAGATAATATTTGGAAAATATTTTTGGAAATACTAAAGCATCTCTATCCAAGTATATATTTTGAAGATTATCTGTACACTGTAATGAGATTTGAAGGATGATTAATGTAGATGCCATCAGTGCTCCATTTGTATCCCCTCAAAACCAACCATTTCCATGACTTCCAACTGTCTGCACCTGCAAGTCCTTTCTAGGGGCTCACCTTGGGCAGCTGGTGCTCTCTCCTAAATGAGCAGGGGGCATGCTCTAAAAATAGCTCAGAGTTGTGGCAGGCACCTGTGGTCCCAGCCACTCAGGAGGCTGAGATAAGAGGATTGGTTAAGCCCAAGAGTTTGAGGTTGCTGTGAGCTATGACGCCATGACACTCTACTCAAGGCGACTGAATGAAACTCACGTCTCAAAAAAAAAAAAAAAAAAAAGAGAGAGAGAGAGAGAGAAATGAGATTTTCATGATGGCTTTAACCACTCAAGACCCACTACCTAGAGCTAGAGAAGCAACAAGCACCATGCTTGAAGGTAGATAGCTAAATCACTTCAAGGTTCTTTTAGGAAGGGGGAATGGCTGGGGGAGAATTAGGATATGCAGCCAACCATGTCTCTGCCCAACACATCCTAATTCATATCAGTTGCCACTAGTCTTTCAACTCCTCCCAAATCCTCAGCCCAGTACTTCTCTGTGCCTGGCTTCTGGTGATACAAACAGCCACCTTCCTCTGCCTTCCCAACACGTTCACTGTGCCCCTCTCCCTGAGAAGCACACACTCCTGCACTACCAAACCCCTCCTACATTTCACTCACCCTTTGTCTTTAAATATATCTGTCCCCTAGGATGTTCCTTCCACTAAGATCCTCCCTAGTGATTACTTGCTTTATTTCTCACAACCCAGAATCTCAGGCGTGAGTAGTCCTCCTTGCTTCCTGCCTCTCATCCCCCACCAGCTTGCTGAAACTCCAGATCCTTTTAGAATTGTGTCCTATGGCTTTGCCACCTTTTCTTATTTCTCACTGCTGCCATTCATCAACCTCCTAGTTGCTCCTTTTTATTACTAACAATTGCAGCACCTACTAACAGTCTTCTTCTCATTTCCATTTCTTGTGAGATCAACATCCACATTTAAGACCCCATTCAAAAACTCTAATCTTGACTGTGACACTTCTTCCCTCTGTAATCAACCATCCCCATCCCCACATCCATCTGGACTTTGGCAGCACACAAATAATCTCTGAAAAGTGCCTGTATTTAAAGCTCTCTCATTTGACAATATCCAGGAAAATCCACATATGCATTGACTCTTTGATGGAGCAGTCTCATGTCTAGGAATCTATCACAATGTACTAGCAAAAATACAAAAGAATGTATAAATAAAGCTAGTCATGACTGCATTATTTATAACAGTGAAAGACTAGAGGTTGAGGAGCCGGCCTGCAACCTGCCCATGCAGCGCTGAAAGTCTGAGTGGCCACCTCCAGACACCTCCTGAGGGATCCAGCTGAGGAGTGAGCCGAGGTGTCACTGGCTTCGGCCTTGCCAGTGGACAATTAAGGGGGACTACAGTTATTTAGCGCCCAGACCTCCATAAGAGCTGTGCCGCAACTGAGGCACCCACCCAGACCTACATAAGAGCTGCACCTCGACCACAATCGACGCCCACCTGGAACTCAGCAAGAGCTGTGTGGCTACCACAATCAGTGCCCAGCCAGACCTTGGTAAGAGCTGCACCACGACCCATGACCCAGCCTGCAGGGCCTCCGCAAGCCCTGACCAGGAACTGCGGGAGCCGTGCAACCCTGCGTCCTCCCTCCTGTACCCTCTCTGCCTCCACAACATCCAGCTCATCTGGAGAGGGACTCTGGTAGCCGGGTACACTCTGGAGCCCTCCCTGCCTCTGCACGGAGCCCTTCTCCTGGCCAGAGACTGCTGGAGCCTTGGGCTCTCTGAGCCAAAGTCACTGGGGGTCAGGCACCCCAGAACCATGTGCACCACACCCGCCCTATTGCTGGATCTTAGTGTGTCACACTCCAGAGCTACTTCCACAACCAGAACTCCCTGGGTGGGGCAGCCCCAGAGGAACTACACAGAGTAACTCCCTACAAAGATTCGGCAATAGCAGAGTGATCCCGCTGGGGTCTAATCTTGGAGAGACACACCCCAACTCTGAGGATGGCCGGAGGAAACGGTGAAAAACAATCACGAGGCAAAATCAACAGAAAAACTCTGGCAATATAAATAATCAGAGTAGATCAACTCCCCCAAGGATCAATGTGGCAGACACAGCACAAGATCCCATGCACAAACAAATAGCTGAGATGTCAGAAATCAAATTCAGAATCTGGATAGCAAATAAGATCGAATTAGAACTCCAAGCAGTAACCCGAAAGATGTCTCAAGAATTCAACAAATTCAAAGAACAAATGACCAAAGATTTTGACACATTGAGACAAGAAGTTGCAGCCCTCAAAGTTCTGAAAAACACAGTAGCATCCCTCAGTAACAGAATGGAGCAAGCAGAAGAAAGGATTTCTGACATTGAAGACAAAGCTTTCGAACGTTCCCGCACCATCAAAGAAGAAGAGAAATGGAGAGCAAAAACAGACCACTCTCTCAGAGAGCTCTGGGATAATTCAAAGAAAACCAAACATTCGTCTTATAGGGATCCCCAAAAGTGATGAAGTGCCTTCACAAGGCACAGAGTCTCTTCTCCATGAGATTATGAAGGAGAACTTTCCAGATATGCCAAGGAATTCCAAAGTTCACATAGCACACAGTTTCAGAACTCCAGCACGACTCAACCCTAATAAGACAACCTCCAGACACATCATAGTCAATTTCACTAAAGTTAATATGAAGGAGAAAATTCTGAAAGCTGCCAGACGAAAGAAAACCATTACCTACAAGGG
>CAUYPK010059675.1:0-14735 GCA_963574355.1 Loris lydekkerianus
TGAAACTGCCTCTACCTAGATACAGCCAATGTGGTACCATGCCACTGGCCCGACCCTGTCACTCACCTCTTCCCCCGCCTTCTTTCCCTGCCCCTTCTCCACAATAAAAAAATAAATTCAAAAAAAAAAAAAAAAAACAAAACCACTTACAAAATATAAAATTGAAATTTTACTGATTCTGATTTTCTGTAAATTATCATTTGTTTTTATTTGCATTTTCATAATTGAGTATTGTTTTACAACTTACCAAATGTTTATAAGACATATATTTATCTTTTTACTTATATGATATATAGATATGTGTGTATATGTGTGTGTGTGTATATATATACATATATACTTATATGAGATATAGTTATGTGTGTATATGTATGCATTTTAAGAAAGGAGAAAACTATTAAGATTGTAATGCTCAATATATATTGATAACAAAAGATTAGTACAAGTTACACTGAGTACCCTTTGAAATCACAGAAGTCAAACGTAACTTGATTGTCAAAAATTTTATACAGTTTTCTACTTAAAATATACAAACATTTTGGGCACCCTTTGTGTTTGTGTAGACATTATTTGTATGCATATATGTACATATATACACTTTTAACCCTCTCATTTTAAGTTGTGGATCTTGAAATATTTTTTCTTAATTCCACACTCTTTATATATTATGAAAATTAAGGATTCTCTTCATGATGTTATTTCTTACAATTTTTATATAGTCAAGTTTATTATTGTTACTATTTTTATTTTGGTCTTAGAATGATTTTCCTCACTCTATGTACAAATCTAAACCCACTTTTTTACTAAAGTAGTTTCAGAGATTTACATTTTACTGTTAAAATTCCTGATTGAGCTAACTTTTGATGTAAGCAAGGAGATAGCACATATGGCCTTTTCTTATAGGTTTCTTGGGTGTTCTTCCAGTACCACTCATCAAATAATAGATACTTTTTCTTTTTGATTTTTATGTCTACTAAATGCCAATGTATATGTGGGATTGTGTCTGAATGTTTTGTTAGGTCATTGCTCTGTTTTCCTTTTCATAGACTAGTACCAGATTATTAATTACAGAGTATATTTATAACATTTATAACTAGCCCCAGATTATTAATTAAAGAGTATATTTGTAACCTTTATATCTAGTGAGACTTTCTCTGCTCCCAATCACCACATCTTATACATGGAACAGGTTACTTCTGTTTTTATTATGAATGTTCTTGGCTAGTTCTGGTATTTTTCTGGGTATAAATTGATAAAGAGTTAGCATTTTCAACAGACTCAGTCTTAAGTTATTGAGATTTTTGGCCAAGGTTAGAAACCATTCGTCTTATTTAATGTTCCCACATTCCCAAACAGTACCTAGTGGGGTACTTAGTAAATATACTTGCTTTATAAACACGTAACTCTCCTGTGGACCCCACCCTGAGAGGCAGACCTGGATATAAATCTCTGTTCTCTGGTCTGTTGTCAAAACTATAGGAAGTAACAGTATGTGAGAAAGCGTTTTTCAAAGTCTGGTACATAATAGGAACATGATACTTGCTAGTTTTATCTTACTGCCCTTCACTTAACTTACTCTTAAGAATTCTCTTTTAACTCTGAGAATTAATCACCTTAAATGGAAATTGTAGCCATTTAAAAATATCTAACCAGTTACCTTACCTTTTCATTAATCAAATTCACCAGATGCCAGCAAATTAGGAGAGAAAAAGGAATTAAATTCATAAGTCTTGAAGTCCTAGATTTTACCTGCTATCTGCATGTAGTCTCTGACTAATGGAATTGTATCTGTTGGTTGCACAAATGCTCCAAAGTCTCTGTGTCTAATTACTGAGAAAATCAGGGCGTTCTGCCTGAGCCATGCATACATTTTCTATAACACAAATTCCAAGCTTGCGTTCGAGGGACTTATCTCTATCATCCAGTTATTGCTTTAGATACAAAACAGGGTTATTTTAGCGTTAATTGAAAATTTACTGAAATGATTTTTATTTTAAACTGAAATTCATTTATTTATGTTGGAGAATGACTCATACCTCAGAGAATGACCTTTTGGAGTAAGAGCCATTTACATTGACAAAAGCTTATAAAATTCAATGTGTAAGTCAATTTTCTAGAGTAAGAGCTGGCATTTCCTTTATTTTAGGGCTGGGATGAAATGTGTCCTTCCTTTAAGAGGGACTCACATCTCCTGCTTATGAATTGCATATTTTTGCTGCCAGAAACACTTTAGTTGTTGAAATATTCATACAGAATCCTGGGCTTGTGTTCCAGTGATTCATTCACATGAGAGAAAAAGGAAAGCTGTGATTTTGAGTGTTCGGGTAAACTTGGACTCTAGTAAAGCGTTGGCACTGGTTTCATCTTTGAGGAAAACCAAGATAATAGGAGATAGTTTTTTTCTGGTTAGGGTGCTGAATAGCAGACTTGGGCTTCAGGGAACTTTCCAGTTGTAGTTTCTGTTGCAGAAGATTCTCACAAATGCAGCAGGGAAATTAATATTCATGTGAGGCCAAGAGTTGAAAGGCTGTCCCCTTCCATGATCAGGTGGTCTTTGCTGTGCAGATGGGTCTGGAAGCACAAGGACCTGCCTCTGCAGCAGCTGAGCCGCACCTGATGTCTGAATCCAAAGATGACGACATTGGCCCTGACTTCATTCCTCCTAGCCAGTCCCAGTGCTGAATATCAGTGCTGAAATTTATAAAATGTGACTTCCCAATGCCTGAAGATGACATTTGTCAGTATTTATAAGTACTTACACGTGTATGTGTGTGTGTGTGTGTGTGTGCGCACGTGTGTGTGTGTGTAGTGTGCACACACAAAGATGAGGCAGATGAACACCAGCTTTCATTACTCTCCACAATTCAATTTGGTGCTCTACGATGTTTCCTGGGAGGATTTTAGAATCAGTTTCTTCTAGAATCTCATAGTTATGCCTTGGTGCCACAATTATTAGAAACACCTGAAGCCTAAGTTAAACGTTGCTTTATTTTCTCGGCCCCCTTTAGTTGTACCCCCTTTAGGGTATCAGAAGAAAGGAATATTTTATTATGAACCTGTGTTCCCTGCTAATGAGATGATTCCTTGTCTCTCCCCTGGTAGGTAAGATGCCTCTGTTGTGTGTTTTTTTACCGTTAAGATACTTTAGAGGCAAAAATTTAAAAAATTATACTGAATATCTAATAGGAGTAAGCAACACACAGGTTTTGTCCCTAAAGATATCTAGTATATGAGTTAATGTGCATTGTCCTAGTATCATGAGGCAAATTTTGAAATCTGCTAGAGCTTAGTGTTGGGACAACCCCTTCTGCAGTTTGAAGACTGCACATCTTTCAGGTTTTACTGTTATGCAATTTGGCTTCCCCAGTCTAGACCCCAGAGAAACTTCATGAGCACATATCTAAGAGGGAACCTCAGAACATCTTATGAAGAAATATTTATGTCAGCAGTGAGCAGACAGGGAGAGGAGAACCAGGTAAAGTGAAACCCAGGCCTCCATTTAGTTCACAGCTCTCATCTTGAAGGAGAGGCGGGAACAGCTGCTCTAGCAATAAGCTTCTTGTCTCTGGATTCCCAGGAAAACACTTTTCATGACCTGAATCCTTTCCTCCTTCTACCCTGTCCTAAATCTACTGATTTAGATTTAAAACTATCCGGAGATATTTGTACCAGAATGTTTATTGCAGCCCTATTCATAATTGCTAAGTCATGGAAAAAGCCCAAGTGCCCATCAATCCACGAATGGATTAATAAATTGTGGTACATGTACAGCATGGAATATTATGCAGCCTTAAAGAAAGATGGAGACTTTACCTCTTTCATGTTTACATGGATGGAGCTGGAACATATTCTTCTTAGTAAAGTATCTCAAGTATGGAAGAAGTATACAATGTACTCAGCCCTACTATGAAACTAATGTATGGCTTTCAGATGAAAGCTGTAACCCAGTTATAACCTAAGAATAGGGGAAAGGGAGAGGAGGGAGGGTGGAGGGGGGTAGAGGGAGGGGTACTAGCGGGATTACACCTGCGGTGCATCTTACAAGGGTATATGCGAAACTTAGTAAATGTGGAATGTAAACGTCTTGGCACAGTATCTGGGAAAATGCCAGAAGGCTATGTTAACCATTGTGATGAAAATGTGTCAAATGGTCTGTGAAGCTAGTGTATGATGCCCCATGACCATATCAATGTATGCAGCTATGATTTAATAAAAAAATAAAAAAATAAATAAATAAAACTATCCGGAGAGCTTTTCTGACAGGGATTGTGTTTCTCATTGTATGTATATGGTGTGAAGATTACAGCTGAGCAATGTGAGCACCGAGAATGCAGAGAGGCACAAGGGTCCCTGGGTATTACCAATGAAATGCCATCAGTCCCTGACACAGCCAGGCTCCTTCCACGGCAGCTTCATGCCTTGCTTGGATCAGATACGCAGGTACAGTCCAGTAAGTCCTCCGGTTTAGGGAGGGAGAGAGGAATGCTCAGGAAGTCACGTGTCTCCTTGTCATGCAAAATAAAAAGATGGGATGGGGAGGATGGAGTTGATTAATTGAAAGTATGGGAGATACGAGGTCTGTGACCAATGGTCCCTGAATTTCCTAATGAGGCTTGCTTTCAGCTTTCAGGGTATGGTCATTTGTTTTGTAAAGTGGTGTTCACTGTGTGTGTATTTTAATAGCAATTAATCTTGTTAGGTTGGTTAAAATTTACAGAATAAAAGTGCAAATGGGTTCTTCTAAGAAGGAAAAAATAAAAATTTGAGTTACTACTGCAGAATGTACATTCTATAAGGGGCTTTTTGTTTACAGAGGGTCAGCCAATGAAGCTATTAAAATGTAAAAAAATAAATGCCATTAAATCATCCTGGCTTACACTAAGGAATTCAGGGTTTCTAATCCTAGAAATAGTGCCGAAGCATTCATGTGCGGATTTATACAAACTAGGATCCTAATAGGAGCTTGCAACATGCTGTTAGAAACTGTAGTTAACATGTTCAATAATATTACAAGGTTGCATGCAACCATTGGCTATGTACTTGTTCTTTTTTCCATTTTGTAAAATCGTATTTATCACTGTATTCCAGTGTTATGAAGTGATATGAAGACATGAGTGGTAATCATTGCTTCAATTTCTAAGTCATTCTCATGTAAGTATGCTTACTAAGGCTCCTGATAGTTCAGTTTTCTTAAACATGTTTCTCAATATACTTTGGATCTTAACTGTTATTTTAATTAAGGAAGTTTTTATTCATTGACATGTAGGCTTATTTATATTAAAATATGCAATTTATACTAAATATTAATATAGTTAATTTGTTAGAGAATAGTCTAAGTCTTCTTTTCATTTGTGGCAGTTAGGTTCTCACACTTAGGTTCTGCAGGTCAGGAAGGGGCTGATGTGTGACAATCTGTAGGAATGCTGGGAAGCGGGAGGCATGCCAGAGTATACCGGGAGAGGAAGAGGCTGCATGTTGCAGGAGGTTTAGAAGCTGCCTGTTTTTTAAGCTTCAGTTTCCAAAACTATATTAGGAGCTGAGTTACATCCAAGGAATACTCTGTGTTCAAAAATTTCTTCTTATTCTGTAAGTAGTAATGGGTCCTATATAAATCATCAGCTGCACATTCCCCCTGGACTTCTGGACTTCCCTCTATAGCCTAAAGTGAAATGATCATAAAGCAACTTACAATGAAGGCAAACTTCTCAAATAACTGACAATAAAAAAAATATGGCTATTCTAAAATTTTACCAGCATTTCCCAGTCTGAAGAAATTTGAGCATCCTATTTCTGAAACCTGGATTTATCAGAGAATATTTAACCTTTAGTTGCTGAAAAAAAAATAGTGTGTGGAACTTAGCACTGCCTCACTTCCCTTGCTTGCATTATTGGTCAGTGCTTACTGATCAGAGGACTCTCTCGAGTCTCCTGGAAGGAGCCTAGAACATGGCAGTCTCGCTGATCTTATCAATACTTCTATTACATTTGTCTTATGCTGAAGGCTTATAGTTTATCTTAAAGTATATATATATATATATATATATATATATAATAATCTTCTTATTAAAAGAAGCACAACTGGTTGTGCATTGTGGCTCACGCCTGTAATCCCAGCATTTTGGCAGGTGGAGGTGGGCAGATCCCCTGAGCTCACGAGTTCAAGACTAGCTTGAGCCAGAGCGAGACCCCCATCTCTAAAAATTGCTGAGCATTTTGGTGGGGGCCTGTAGTCTCAGCTACTCGGGAGGCTGAGGTAAGAAAATCACTTGAGCACAAGAGTTTGAAGTTGCTGCGAGCTGTGACGCTATGGAGGGCAACAAAGTGAGACTCTGTCTCAAAAAAAAAAAAAAAAGAGGCACAACCTAGTACATCTTCTATATCACAATGCCAAGATTTCTCATTCCTTCTAATTTCACTCCCTTACTTTCAAAATCTCTTCATTCCAATTACTTTTCCCTACCCTTAAAAAAGAAAAACAGAAAGAACTAAGAGAGAGTTTTTCCCTAAAAATACAGTGGATGGGTGATGGTGTTCAGCGCTGAGATTACCAGGTAGGCTTCCCTGAAAGGTATTTTAAGAGGCACAGATTCTTACATCTGTTAATGCTCCTATGATGATCCCAGATTTAAACTTTTCAAACCTAGTGTCTTTGTGTGTTAGATCTGAAAAGACAGACACAATTCTGCCTGCCTTGCTGTGTGTCGTGGCAGTTGACTTTGAAGCTGAGGTTGGCTTTCAAGTTTATCACTAGAGATGATCAGCTGGCAGGGAAAACAGATTGGGCAGAGAGAAGCTGGATCTCATGTAGGCAAAACAGAGGATTAGCTAACCTCACAGGGAGCGTCTGGAGTGGAAGTGACTTGTCACAATTGTCCCTAGTTTTGGCCATTATATACCTTGCAGCCAGTCGCTGGACATAATAAGAGCCAACCCGAGAACTGTGTGGCCTCAGGGAAGGCAGTTCTTGGCAGCTGAGGCACAGCCTGCAGGAGCAAGTAGTCAAGACACGTGTGTATTTGGTGAGCGATGTGGGAGGCTTGTCTCTGTGCCCACTTCAGAGGGAGTGAGCTGATGCTGGGAAAGCACTCTGCACGTCAAATGCAAGACAGGTTCTTGGTCCTATCAATAAGCATTTGTTGTTCTTTTTTTTTTTTCATTTGATGTCAAAATACAACTAGCCCAGAAGAAGATTAGGATTTTGGGGGCAATGAACTATTCTGCATGGCACTGTGCTAGTGGGTACATGCCAGTGTGGACATATTGTCAAAGCCACAGAATGTGCAATACCAAGAATAAAGCCTAATGTGAACCACAGACATTAGTTAATGGTAGGATGTCAATGTCGGCTCATAGGTTGTAAGAAATGTGCCACTCAGGCTGGGATGCTGAGAGTGGGGGAGCTCTGTGTGTGTTTGGGGTGTTCAGAGTGGATGAGGGAACTCCGTACTTTCTGCCCCATTTTTCTATGTGCCTAAAGCTGCTATGAAATAAAGTCCATGAAAATAGTGATGCATGATGATGAGATCTATCTAAAAACAACAGGCTAAGAACACTATGGCAGTCGTAGATTTTATTTGCCAATGTGGTATAACAACCCTGTGGGACTAGTTTCCCTATTCCCCTGATTTTGTACATAAATTCTTATAAAACCTGTGCAAAAGTCAAAGCTATAAACCTTAACCAGGATCAAACAACCCAAAGTAAAGCCTGTATATCACTTTTGTGCAATTAGAAAACACACCTCCACAGTCAGATGGTTGAGAAGGTGGGGCTTCCCCCTGTGGGTAGGAAGCACCCCCATCATCCAGTGATCTCCAGTCTTTCAAGCTGTCACCTTTTCCCCATCCTCACACCTGTACTTCCTTCCTGGCCCAGGTGAGAGCTCCTGGTGGGGCTATAAACCACCCCTATGAAAGCATTCTTCACTTCCTCACTCATTTTTGTGATTATTGTATTCACTTTCCAGTGTGCAGCCTTCTGGATTGACGCCTTCTTATACCAATAAGCTGACTGTTGTTGTAGAAAACTCTCAAAAACATTTACTTGTCCTTGAAATTTATAATCACAAATGTCAGATAACTTGACATGTGCAAGAATCATCTACAACTATAGAAAAGATGGAAGAGAGAGGAAGAAAGAGGAGAGAGAAAAGGACCGAGGACGACGAAGAACAGGAAGGGAAAGGGGAAGAGGAGGACGGGGCAGGCAGGGCATCTCCCTGGTTTGCTGCCCTGCTGGGCCTTGGGTAATGAGTAAGACAGACAAGGAAAGAACACCTTATAAATACTGCCAGGTTGATTCAATTTAGAAAGGATAGTGTCCTTTCATGGAAAAAAATAACACACCACAAATAAAAGCAAATTTATTTGGAACATGCCAAAAGATTTTGTCTTGAAATCACTTCCAGACCACCAACTTGACCAAGGCGACAGAAACGGCAGCTGCGCCGCACCCAACATTAGCGTTTCTGCACCTTCCTGGACTCTCTTTCGGATCTACCACACGCCGGTTGTAATTTTCACTTGCTTTGCTGTCACCTGTCATAGCTCCTCGCTAGTTTGCAGTACCAATTAAATTGAGATTTGGGTCAAGGATTATGAGTCCAAAAAAACATCTGTTGAACATATGGTTTAAATTATTTTTCTGTGTCTGGAAAATGAGTACATATTTAAACTACATGGCACACAAAGACTATAGGAGCAAGTATTTCCTGGTAACATTACAGGAGGAAGTTGCTCCAACATCATATCATTTATTTGCATAACCTGCTGTAGATGTGCCTGGACATTAAGAAGAGCCTCCCTCAGTGTGGCAGATTCCAGACAGCGTGTTCAATGGCGTTTCCTTTAGTAATGATGCCAACAGGTAGAATTTCCTCTGGTCATGCCGTGCAGGGAAGAGTTCACGTGAACTCACACCCAGCCCCTTTGCTTACGCGCTGCCTCTGCAGGGAACTTCCCCAGAGCAAAGGAGAAATAAAGGGGGACGACTCCTGGACCTGAAACCAGGAAGAATGATGCTTAAAAACAACATACGGGAAACTGATGACATTTGAGGATAGGGTATGGTTTAGATAGTGTCAGTACCAAATTCCTGGATTTTATAACATTTTGGGTCATGAATGAAAATTAAAATCCTTATTAGAAAATACTCATTACATAATAAGGATGAAGTATGACCCTACATACTCCTAAATAGTTCAGAAAAGTGACATTTAAACACTGGCATCTCTGTATGTGTGTGGATATATATGTGTGTGTGTGTGGATATATATGTGTGTGTGTGTGGATATATATATGTATTTATATACAGGTGGAGAGAGACGGAGCGAGAGAGAGGATCATTGAAGCCAACGTCACCAATTGCTGAATCTACATAAAGGTGTTGAGGAGTTTCCTGCTCCTATCTTGTAATTTTCCACATTTGAATTTATATCAAAATAAAAGGTTAAAGCCCCAAATAACAAAGAAGAGCCGCCTTGTTGGTGTGTGGACATGCACTGACGTGTGTCTGTGCAGAATGAAGTGTGTGCAGAGTTTAGGGATGCAAATCATATAGGCTTGTATATAACATTTAGAAAGTAAAAACAAAAATCTATAATTTCAACATTGCAAGACTAGCCAGCCACTGTTAGTGCAGGTTGAGTGTCCCAAATCCAAAAATCCAAAATCCCAAATGCTCCAAAATCTGAAACTTTCCTGGCAGCGACATGATGCTCAAAGGAAGTGCTCACTGGACCATTTCAAATTTCAGATTTTTCAGACTTGGGTTGCTAGCCTGGATAATGCAAATATTTCAAAATCTGACAAAATCTGAACTCTGAAACACTTTTGTTCCCACGCATTTCTGATAAGGGATTCTCAAGATATATTTTTAGTAATTTCTTCTAGAATTGTTATAATTTATAGATTGTTTTATAATTCAGATCATGCTTTTTTAATAATTCTGTGCCCACCATTTTCATTGAACATTTTTCTCAAGTCGTTTTTCTGTGTCATTAAATATTGCATAATTCGGTAAGGTGCCAAAGCTCTGCATTTTGGGGAATGGCTGTGGGTGGAAAGCTGTCCCACTAACACAGCCTCTGGGAGGCAGGGTCATACAGTTAATTGTGGCTTGCAGACTTGTCTGCCAGCATTCTTGGTTGTTGTGATGCTTTATTTTATCTGCTAACTGGTTAGACCCTGGTGCCTGAAATTGAAGCAAACGTCAAAAATTGCTGTATTTCTTGGTCAAACACCAGTCCAAACCTTGATGTGAAGGTATTTCTTTGATGTAGTCAACATTTACAATCAGCAAACTCTGAGCAAAGCAGATGACCCCTATAAAATGGGCGAGGCTCATCTCATGAATTCAAGAGGCCTTAAGAGAAAAAGAGGAAGGCTGCCTCAGGGTCCTCAGGGTCAGGCCCTGCAGATTTTGGACTTGCCAGCACACAAAATCCTAGGAGCCAATAGCTTAAAATAAATCTTTTCTCTTGTTCTATCTTTGTCTATCTCTGTCTGCCCCAACCACCCCACACAAGGATAGATACCTAGATATCTCTCTATCCATCTATAATCTGTCATGTTTCTCTGGGGAAACCTGACTAAGGCAGCTGTGTACTTTGAGTAATTATTTAACCATCATTTGACCTCAGTTTTCTCATGTATAAAATGGAGATAGGGACAATACTTCCCCCGCAGGGCTGATAAGAGAATAAATACTCCATGACTTTAACAGCTAGGAGACACCCCACCGCCCCCATAGCTGGTGGGCACTGGCTATTATTATTACTACAGCTATTTTATTTATTTGCTCCCAGTCTGAAGACACTATTTATAACATCAGGGTCTGAGGTATGTGCATGTGTCTCCATATGTATTTCTGAATTACTTCTTTAGGATACATATCCATGTCTGACCAGAGCCAATTCCAGCTCCCAAGTGACGAGCCTTCCCCACCTCCGTGACCCCCCACCTCCGTGACCCCCCACCTCCGTAACCCCCCACCTCTGTGACCCCCCACCTCTGTGACCCCCCCACCTCAATGGCTTTGTTGCTATTCCTTGAATTTATCATCATGCTCCCACCCTTCAGGACTTTATTATTTGCATTTTCCTCTCTCTTCTGGAAAAGAAGTGCTTCCCACATACATTGTTACATTGTAATGGAGTTTTTTTCATAGTAAATTTTCTCTTTTTTATTGCAATAGATTTAGGAAGTACAAGTGAAGTTTCATTACAGGGACATGCTGTATAGTGGTGCAGTCTGGGGAGTAGGCGCGCCCATCCACCTGAGTGTTGTACCCCCCGTACCAGTGGGTAATATTTTATCCATTGGCTCCTCCACCCTCTCCCCTGCTGAGTCCCCATTAAGTCCCTCTGGGAGACCAGGCACACTGATGGCTCAGCTCCCACTTACGAGGGAGAATATGCAGGATTGGGTTTTTTGTTCTTGAGATATTTCACTTACTATAATGGTCTCCCATTCCTTCTAAATTTCTGCAAATGACCTTACAGTATTTCGTTCGTTCTCATTGCTGAGTAATATTCTGTGTGTGTCTGTGTGACCTTTTCTTTACGTGGTCCTCAGTTGATGGGCACTAGTTTGCCTGTATCTCTGTGTGACTGAATTGTGCTGAGATAAACATACAATTGCAGGCATCTTTTTGATACAATGATTTTTTTTTCTTGGTTAGGTACCATCAGTGGGCTTGCTGGATCTAATTCTAGATCTAGTTTCAGTTCTCTGAGAACTATCCCTTCTGATTTCCATAGAAGTCGTACTACTTTACCTAGGCAGCGTACAGGCCTTCCCTTCCCACCGCACCTGGACCAAAACCCATGGTTCCTTGACATTCAGTACCCAGACTGCAGGAGGACAGGGCGCAGCTGTTGTTTAACCTGCATTCCACTAATGGTCAGTGATGCTCAGCATTGATACTGGGCCACATTTAAACCCACAATGCCTTTTTTTTTTTACTCTTTTTGGTGATGATTTTGAGTGTTAAATGTGGGCTGGATTATCTGGTTGACCTTTAAAATATAAAGAAGACTCAAGTTACCACAGATAACACAAACTGATCTATGACAGGAATCAGGACAGGTACACAGGACACCGTCCAAGCACGGGTGGCGGGTCCAGCGGGTGTGGAGGGTGAGCTGTGCTGCTCGGGAACCTGCCTTTGATTTTGCTAGGTTTTCCCTTGTTCCTCATGAACACACCAGGGATTTGGGGGAATGGCCATGTCTTGCTTGTCACGGTTGTCTCTGCTTGTCGTGGCTCTGCCCCTAGCTGTCATCTCTTCTTTCCTCACCACCTATAGCTCTTCACACCTTCAGTCCTGGTGTCTCCCTGCACAGGGCGCACCAGCCCCGACCAGCCTTCATGGTGCAAACTGCAGCTCCGTGGGTTCTTGGTCAGAACCCCCGGGGAGAGCACCTGCTCCTTTTGGGGCTGTTCCTGGACCTCTCTGCAATTGCTGCCTTCAGCTAGACACAGGCTCTCGTGGGGCCAGGTGGGAAAGGTGACAGCTCGGGATGTTCGTGAGACATGAGGCACTTAGGGGCTCTCCGAGGGGCCGTGTAGCTGACAGCACCCAGAGCCCTGGGTTGCTCCTGGGTGTTGCTCAGGATACTGTGATATGTGATCCTTATGAAATGACTTATTACATCTCTGAGTCTCACTTTGTACATTATAAATAGAATTGCATATTTTTGGGTATTATTGAGAAAATGATATCCCATAAAAAGAAATTGTGCATTTTCAGAACTTCGTGCATTTCTTTAAACAAAGCTCACAGAGGCTGCCACACTCCCAGGTCTGTGCTGGCCCCTCCAGCGAGTGCTCCCCTCAGGATCCTGTAGGGGGTGGGAGGATGTTCTCTTTCCTTTCCCCTGACTATTGAAGAGAAGAGAAAGATGACCATGTGGTTTAGAAACTTTTCTTGTGATAAGGTAGCTCCATCTTTTCCCTCATCACATCAAACCACACTGAAGAGCCACCTCAGCAAAAAATCAGAGATACTGCAGGAAACAGAAGCAGCAAACATTTGTTTTGAATGTGGGGCTCTGGGAGCAGCAGGGGTGTGGACTGAGCAAGGCTGAGCTCAGATCCGGGTCTGGTTCTCAGAGGCTCTGTGAATTCCTTGTCTTAGCTGGGCACAGCCCCTCCCTAAAAGTCCTAGGCTGGGTGGATGTCCGCCTGGCTGCCGCCTCCCTGGCCAGCTCCCCACATGCACTCTGCTCTCCTTTCTGCCCTGCAAATCTCATTCTGGCCTGTCCGAATCCTCGCCTGAGACTTCTCAGGAAAACAATTGCCATCTCACAACCCTCCTGCCTCTGGCTTCTCCTACCTCAACATGTTCTGTCTACTGTGATGCAATCGGGATGTGTGTTGTGTGATGTTTCTCTCTGCTGCTAACACCTGAGTGTTACCAGGACAGAGATGCCTTCACCCTAACACCTGACACTACACCTGTCGTATAGTGGGTGCTCAGTAACTGCACTGCACGCATGATTTAGGGGCACTTTTATTTACTTGCACCTCTCTAGGAAAACTTTTTATACATCTAAGACTTCTTATTCTTAAGCTGTTAAGCCACATTATTTAATAATAGATATAATAATCTATTAAAAATAGTGCTAAAATTACTTAGGACTGTAATAGGGCGTTTCATGAGTCAGTTTAGAGTATGCACACACATTGCTTAGATTGAAGGTGTGTTTCCCTTTTCCTTTTACCAGGGAAAGTGGCAACTTGCTTGATGACTGAAACTGATGTATTGATTTTTGCAATATACATTTTATTTTTAAGTGAGATAGATTCCACAAAACCTGGCAATGTAACCTAAGTTACTGCTAAAATAGTGGAAATGGCTGTGTTACTCCACGGTAAATGACTCTGCCGGGAGCCAAAACTTAAGAGCAAGCTCACCATGGTAACTTATCACGATCAGTCAGGTGCTTGGAAGGTTACTGCCCTAGGTGAAACGAACATTCTGACTGTTGGATTGCCACACCTGCTACCGGGAATTCCCCACCCTCTCATACCCCCGAGCACACTCCCCCCCTCTGCTTGTGTTTATATAGCTGTTAAAAAATAAAGTTTTTCAGAGCTTGATCAGAATCCTGTCTTGCTCTCGTTTCTTTGTGTCTCTTGTCTCTTCCACTCTCTCCACCCATACCATAGGTCCCTGCTGAACTAGCCCCGTGGGCCAGGGCAACTGGCGCCCAGACGTGGGGTCATTTGGGTCTGGGGTCCGAGAGAGCGTTGCTTTGTAAAGGCAGGCCGGCACCTTGGATCGCCGCTTCAAGGGAGGAGCGAGTACAGATCTGCACTGTGATCGCGCTTCAGTGAAGAAGTGAGTGAAGATCCACACTGTGATCGCCACAGAGACCCCCGCCTGTGAGTCAGATCCTATTTGGGTAAGTGAAGCAACGCAATCATGGGACAAGCATTGAGTAAACATCATTTATTCTTACAGGGGCTTAAGGAGTCCCTCAAGACACGAGGAACTAGGGTAAAGAAAAAGGATCTTAAAAGATTTTTTGAATTTGTTGGTAATATATGCCCATGGTTCCCCCTTGAAGGAAATACTGATGAGAGGTGGTGGGCCAGAGTAGGAGATTGTTTTAAGGATTATTATAAATCATTTGGCCCTGAGAAAATTCCAGTTCAAGCCTTCTCTTACTGGAATCTTATTAATGATGTTTTAAAAATCCATAAGAAATGGCCAGACATTCAAGAGGTTAT
>CAUYPK010059677.1:0-119016 GCA_963574355.1 Loris lydekkerianus
TATCTGGAAGAGGACAATCAAACCTTCCCACTATAGTAAAAGTAGGGTCCCACCTTGGAGGGTCCTTGGGTAATTTGTCCAGTTCAAGAGTTCCAGACCAATTGTCCCAGACAGCCCCCACTCTCTAGCTGGAGAGTTCAAGAGGGCTCCAGCAACTATTATAGATGTTAGGGGTTTATTGGCAGCTCAAATGTGATTTGAGCATCTCTGGTGCTCTGAGGGGTTAGAGAGGCTCATCCAGTGGGAGGTTTAGAGCCAGGGGATTGATGCCTCTTACCCCACCTTGGTCATCCTTCACTACTGAACTTTGATCACCCCAGTCTCTATTACTCCCACCAGCAGTCTCTGTTAACCCAGTCTCTGTGGCCCTGTTCTGTTCAATAAGCAAATGTGCCAGGGCTATGTGCCTGCCAGAGTCAAAGTGAGGTCGTTGCCTTCTCCTGGTGGTTACCAGAGTTTACCACCATCCAGCAGGGGAAGCTGAGGTCTGCCTGCCTCAGGAGATCAATGGCAGGTAAAGAAATTTCCACCTGAGCTCATTCCAAACCTGAGGATATTCAGACAGCAAAAGAATTTCTCCCTCAGCCACTGCACTTTTGTTGCCACTGTTCTGGAGCTCTGGAATCCCTACTTGGCAAGGTCTGGTTCCCTCTGGCAGGCCACAGAGTTGGGGAGATGACTCTCCAGAGTTAGACCCCAGCAGGATCACTCTACTAATGCTGAAGTTGGGTGGGAGGTGCTTTCTCTTGGGTTTGTGCACCTCAGCAGTTTCCGAGCCTCCACCTGCAGTGCATGAACCCAAGCCTCCATCTACTGTTGAGATACTCTTTTTGGGGGGGCCAGGTCAATCACCTTTCCCTCTATGTCTTTCTGTGCAGTTACTGGATTCACAGGTATAGCACAGCTATACTGCCACCATCTATGCAATGCCTCATCCTAGCCAAGAAATGCAGACATTCTGGATTCTCGAGCAGTTGGACTTCTAGACTGCCAGGCTGGGGTGGGGGGCGGTGTTGGTAGACTGAAGGATCAAGGTGGCAAGGAAAATATTTGTTCAAATTTCTTGCCAGACAAGGGAATTCCTAGACTCACTGCAGGGGCTTTTTTGAGAAGGAGTCCCAACTTCTAGCAGTTCCCTTTGGTGGAGTGAGGAGGGAAAGCCTCAGTTTATCACTCACCAGTAGAGATCCCACAGTAAGCAAGCAACTCTTTTAGGGGAGGGGACAGCCACACAACCTCTTTGGAATGGGATCTGTACCTGAAAATAGTTTCTATGGAGTCGAAGCTTGCCTCAGCAGGGAAGACAAGCAATTTTCTATCTCATCTCTCAGCTTGGCTCCCCTCCTTCAGCTTTGTTGGGTTCTTTCTGGTCATTATCTCTCCCTCCAGACTGGAGCTTCTATTGAGAGCTGGCTCCAATCAGCCATCATTCCCCATTCCCCCTTGTTCTTGTTGACTGTGAAAATTGGAGTTAGGGAAAATAGTCAACTCGAGGATTTAGCAAAACACTAAACACATTGAGACCAAATGAACAAATAAATAGATAAAAGAGCTACCAGATACACAAGCCCACAGATGCATGGACAATCAGAAACACATACAGACAACCAAAAAAAACAAAAACAAAACAAAACAAAACAAAACACACAACTACAATAAAAATAATGATAATCATAAAATAATTGAAAAAAAAGGTAAAAAATGAACACAAAACCCCTCTAAAAATCTGATGTAAGCACTCTCAGAAACCATAAGAAGGGAAGAAGAGGAAGAGAGAAGGGGAAAAAAAAGTGGTGTTCATAAAAAAGTTTAAAAAGAAGAAAGAAAAAATTAAAAATAGAAAAAATAAAAAAATTAACAATAGCTCCTCCAAGAAAATGATGAGGAAAAAAAGAGAAAAAAAAAGGCACCGACCACAAAAATATTATTCTTGTATATATGTAGAAACATACATCTATATGTATGATGTAGGAATCAACTTTTGTAGGAATATATTTATAGTGCAATATACTTTCTGGACACCAGGTGGTGCTGTGAGTGGTTCCCAGGCTTATACCTGATTCAGTTTACACTGTTATCACAGTAACCACCCTACCTGGCCGATAGCCATTTTGGAGTTTCTGTAAGGTTTATTACCTAATTGTTGTCCAACCTCAGCTGCTCTGTTCCAGACAGCACTCCTATCTGACCTCCCAACTCGGTGTAGGAGTCCACACTTCACAAATCTTTCCACTCTGCTCCCACATTCTCCTGTAAACTGGCAACTGCAATGAGCCGTGGGGGAGGGGCTGGCTGCCACTGGCTCTAGCTGCCACCGGCTCCTGCAGCTGCAGCGCAGGGAGACCTTTTCCTCAGTTTTTGTGGCTCAGAGTCTCACTTTTGAATCTGGACTTTTGAGTCCAGCCACCCGCCAGTTTGCCGCACAGCCTGAACTGCCAGCCCACACCAATATTCCCCGCCAGGAATGGTCCAGTCTATTTAATCACTCCTGTTGTTCTGGGAGAAGATGCCTGCCATTTCGGACAATTCAAAATGTCTGTTTCCCAGGTGGGATCCTTTCCCTTCAATTTTCCATTGGGTTGCTTAGCCCCTTGTGGCTCTGAGTGGCAACCCTTTCTGGTCACCAAACTCAGCTGAGGAATAAATTTTCATCAGTTGGGTTTTGCCAGGAATTGCAAGCTGCTGTCCTCCATGAGGGAGGAGCCTGCTGGCCAGCATGGCCAGGCAGGGAAAATCTCTACAACAGAGTCCGTGGTTTTAAATTTCACCTCATATACAGCAATCCACCAATTCACTGTGTGTCTCCAGCTGTCTGTCCACACCAATAATCCACACGGGGAAATGACCCAGACCCCCCTGACTCTCACCTGATGACTTGGGAGAGGTGGGCTACACGTCTGTCCTGTCCGCCATCATCCATCCATCAGTTTTTAACATTTTTTTGTTGCTCTGTTATTTCAAAACAGAATGTAAGAAAATGTCATATTTCAGTTACGTAACACACTTGTATATTGACATTATATTTATTCAAATTTAAAATAGACAAAAAGAGTTCTTTCTCAGTTAGAGGGTCATATGTGACATAGGGGGAATCCAGTTGGCTGACATTTTTACTTATAAATAAATAGAATGGTATGATTTTGACTAGTGCAGAATGCTAGGGATGTGCACGTATGTGTACATGTTTACCCACAGGTTTTAATAATAACAATGTACAATCTAGCTGTCATACAAAATAGTGCTTAATCATTTTAGTTTGATGGATAGGAAAATTATGCCTCTGAATTGTGAATTGCAAAATCTCTTGGGAGTAAACAATTTGATACAAATGTGGCATTTGGAAGTGAAATTGCATCAGTAATGTGGAGACTCCTACGGGTTTCACTGGAGTTACTGATAGTGACTCAAAAAAGAGCTTGGGCTGGCCGCACACTCGCTTCAGTAGCTGTGCAGCACCTTATCTGGAACAGTGTCAAATAAACTTCTCGAAGATTTAAAGCCTTAGAGATAAGCCTGCAATTTAAAATGCATTCCTATTATGCATTTAAAGCAATGTGAGACTACCTGTTCTTGAGACTGAATTTTAAACAGCTGGAGCTCTTGGAAAGTCATTTCCTGGGTTTAATGCTAATTTTCCCTGATCATTTTTATTACACTTCATAGTAATGTTCCGTTTAAAATATAAATTTGGAGTTATTTTAAGTGATTTTACTGTTGAGGATTATTTGTAAGATGCCATGGCATGATTTCTATTTCTCTGACATTGTGTTTTTCTTATCCTCAAGTCATTGCCTAGAAAGACTCAGCAGCCTGCAAACACTGGTTCCATTTCACCTGCCTGTGATCAAGTTGGGCTGAAACCCAGAGCCAGGTGATTTTCATAAACGATTGTCTTAGTGTATGTGCTGAAATGATTTTACATGTCCCAAATGTATCATTTCTAAGGTGTTTTTGTTTTTAAGTTAGAGATGATCTTTTCAGGATGATACTGAAGGAAAAACTTGAGCAGACTGGTGGACCTTGCTAGTCAGTTACATAGCTCGGTCAAGTTCATACCCTCCCTGGGCCTTAGTTTCCTCATTTGAAAACTGAACGCATTAATGCTATCCAGTGTGTATAGCATTGATGAAAGAGCAGCATACACGTGAAACTTGGTACAAACTCTGACGTCTTAGACAAGAGTCAGAGGAGGACAGTGTTTCTCAACTCAGCTGTCTCCTGGGGGAATTTGACAAGTTAGGAGACAGTTTTGATTGTCACATCTGGAACCTGGGAGAGAAGAGAGAAGTGTGCTCCTGGCATCCAGTGGGTAGAGGCCCGAGACACCACTGAATGCCTTAAGTTGCACAGGACAGCACAACCACAGCAAGGAATTACCTGACCCCACAAGTCAGCAATGCTATTGTTGAAAAACCTTGGGTTAAAATGTAAAACCTTCAAGCATTTATAAAATTCTAAGTGTTCACTCTTCCAGTTTTCCTAGCATTGTTTGGCAGCTATAAATGCCATATTTAATATTTAATATATACATTGATTCCAAATGTGCTCAAAAATAATAATACTATAGTATTAAAAATTATTTGACTTAAATTTTTATAATATAGTGCCACGTATATTAACTTTTTAGTTAAACTCTATACAAGGAGGCGTAATTGTGATTCTTGAGTGTATTGAATCAGTGCTCCGTTTTCACAAATTCATAGATATTTTAGTCATTCTCTAAGATGTTTCTGACAGTTTTTTGTACTAGTTTATTATAGGCCCATAATCCATTTTGAGAGTCCTAGTCTAGATGTGTTTTGGAGCTCAGAATCTTTGGATTGGTAATGTACTATCAATTTTCTATAACATGTACCCTGTGTAGCACCCTGTTAGGGTTTTGGAGAAGTGCCCTGTTGCCTTTGTCAAATGAATTGCAAAACAAATTTTCAATTTTTAGAACTCTGTGAATTTTGCAGCTGTAGATGAGGTTTTATACACACACACAAGTACACACATACTGTATATATATATACACACAAATATACATATACTGTATATATGCACACACTATATATACACAGACATACACACATTGTATATATATACATACACTACACATACTGTATATATGCCCATACACTGTATATATACACATACATGCTGTATATATATACACATACACAACACATACTGTATATATACACATACTATATATACACAGACATAATACATATTGTGTATATATATATATACACTGCACATACTATATATATACACATACACTACACATACATACTGTATAAATATACACATACACTACACATACTGTATATATACACACACATATACACATATACTGTATATATGCACACACTATATATACAGACATAATACATATTGTATATATATATACATACACTACACCTACTATATATATACACATACACTATATATACATACATACTGTATATATACACACATACACTACACATACTGTATATATACACACACACATATACATATACTGTATATATGCACACACTATATATACACAGACATAATACATATTGTATATATATATATACATACACTACACCTACTATATATACACATATACTATATATACATACATACTGTATATATACACACATACACTACTCATACTGTATATATACACACACATATATACATATACTGTATATATGCACACACTGTATATGCACAGACATAATACATATTGTATATATATATACATATACTACACACACTGTATATATATACATATACTATATATATATACATATGCACTGTATATATATACACATACACTACATATACTATATATACACATGCATACTGTATATATACACACATACACTACACATACTGTATATATACAAATCATACACACTGTATATATACACACATACATACTGTATATGCACACACATACTATTTATATACACACACAGACACCCATATACTAAATATATACACACATACTGTATATATATATATATACACACAGACTCACATATACTATATCTACACACACATACACATACATATACACACATACTGTATAGATACACACACATGCATACACAGGCCTCATGTTTGTGAAGTCATGTTGCATCATCAAAAGAGCAACTGCATATATAAATTTTATTCTGCCAAACAGATATGCAAATCATCACCCCCGTGACCAATTCAGTAATTGTTGGAAAGTGCGTATATATTTGAAACATGAACTGCCTTAATTAATGTTCCAAGTTATGCCAGACTATATAAATAAGTGTCCCAGTTAATGAGCAGTTTCATTCAATTTTCATAGTTACAAGGAAAATATACCCTGCAAAATGAAAACACTCATAGAAAGAATACGATTTATAACACAAGGTATTTAGGGAAGAGTAATTGGATATACCCAGTCTGGGATTGGAAGTATTACTAGTGCCTATCTTAATTAACAGTGAATACATATGTTCAGAACTGGACACAGTCTCAGGACTATGTTGCCATGTCTATGAGTAATTATGCATCCATCTCTCACCATACTCCTGTAAGAATGCTTAAGATGGAAGAAGACTCACTAAAAAACTGGGATGAAGGTGTAATGCTTGGAAGTGATGAGTGACATGATGAATTGGAGGTGCTTTGGGGTTGTTTCCTATGTATATTTTATCATGTGTGAGGTTCATGGAGTCTCTGGGTTTTATAGCTTTATAATCTTCACCAAATTTAGAATATTTCTGCTGTTATTTCTTCAAATACATATTTCCACCCTTTCACCCTTCCCTTCCTACTTAGCCTCCAGTTACTGTATCTTAGATGTCTGATATTTTACCAGTTGTCACTGAGACTCTGTTCATTATTTTCTACCTTTTTTTTACCCTCTGTGTTTGGTTTAGATAGTTTTATTGGTACAACTTCAGGTTGACTCTTAATCTTTATAATGTCTATTCTATTGGGCCCATTTGATAAAACATTGAGTTTTACTTTTTTAGAGGAAGTTCTATTTGGCTACTTTTCTTATAGTCCATTTTTCTACTTACCTTGTTCATGTTTAAACTTAAATCTTTGAAAAATTTATAATAGCTATTTAAGGTTCCTGTTTATTTTATTGCTTATGTCTGTCCCCCCTACTGAATACCTATATACTCGAGTATAAGCCGAGTTTTTTCGGCACAAAATTTGTGCCGAAAAACCCGAACTTGGCACAAATTTTGTGCCGAAAAAACTCGGCTTATACTCGAGTATATAGGTAGCTTTTCTGCTGGCTGTAGATCATATTTTCCTGCTTTGTTGCATGTCTAATAATTATTGATCGGATGCTGGGCATCATCTGTATTTCATTACTGATTATCTAGATTTTGGTTTCTACTTCTAAGTTTTGTATTTTGAGCTAAATTATTTGCAGCTCCATTTTATCCTTTCAAGACTTCTTTTTAAGGTTTTAATGAGACGATAGCATGGCCTGCGCTCTGGTGGTAGTTCAACCCTACTAATGATGTGAAAATCTTTGGGGATTTCTATTGAGGGACCTATGTTCTCACTGAGTCTCCCTGCTCTGGCTTATTGAAACTCAGATATACCTCATTCCTATTTGAATTTTAGAAATTAACACCTTATGTTTTTATATTGTATATTCTTTCTCTGTAAATTTTCCTTTGCCAAGCCTCATGAAACTTTACTCACATGTAGCTGTCTATTTGGCTGAAGTTTCAAATGGATCCAACTCTAGCCATCACAGGTTCCTGAACTCTTATCTCTGTCTCCTCAACTCATCAAAGCTGTTATGCTTTGCTTAGGTTCCCTATACTGTAGCCAAAGTGGATCTAGGAAAAAAGCCCTGATGATGACTATAGGGCTCATCATGTTTGTTTTTATTCTCTCAGAGACCATAGCCCTCCAGCATCTGTTTTACAATCCCATTTTTTGTTGGTTGAGAGCATAATTCTGCTCTAATTGCACTAGCTGTTAGGAGGGAAAGTCTGACTCTAGCTATTTTACTGTGACTGGATACAGAAATATAAATCATTGATTTTAAAAGTTTATTTTGTAAAAACAAAATTTCCTTAATCTAACTAACATGTACCATAGATAAAAAGCATAAGTATGAATTAGATATGTTAAAACTAATGTTTTAAGATGAGATTGAAAATAAATTGCTGTACTATATAGTATAAGTTATAAATTATTTGGTAAAGTCATTGAATTACTTAATAAAAAATTAATGAGTGGGTTTTCTGAATTTCGCCATTTTTACCCCTTCCTCAAAGTTGTGTGTAGACATTTTAAGTATTCTAGCATAAAAATGATTTTATCTTTTTCTCTTGACATAATTAATAATTAACACAAAATGCTCTGTATAGGGCTGAGGAGTTTATTGTTAAAATAATCCCTCATTTGCCAGGCATTATTTTAACTATGAAACACTCCTTTAACTTCTAAATACTTGGGTAAAACTGTACAAAATCTGAGCTAATATAACACAGAAGTGAGATACAATTTCGTGAAGTTGGTGTCAGTATGTAGTATCCAAAGCATTGCAGCAGGTTAAAAAGAAGTTTTTTTTTTTTTTTTTTTTTTTTTTAAACACAGATTATGTGAAAGCACTAAGTAGACAAAAATACCTGTTAATCTAGTAGTTTTTGAGATAATTCAATCCTTTTTGTGTGGGTGTGTGCAAGTACATCACCAAGGAACATGAAGGGCATATCTTACCTGAAGAAGAATAAAAACACTTATAAAGAAGTGAATATATATTTTCTCTAAGAAAAGAGTGCATCCTGACAGCATGTGAAGATGCTTTTCTTTTGTGGGGTAGACAGTGCTCATAGGAAGCATACTTTGAATTTCAAGACTCACCTGATTGTATGTCTCACCCAGTTAATTGAGAAAAAGCACAAAAAGTAGAAAGTCAATTGATTGACCAGTTTGGAAATGTTCCGGCATTCAAAATTCATTCCTTCCTTCTGTAAGCACAGTGTCTGTGTCCAGTGGTGTTTTGGTTGTTTTGTTTTCCTATGGGGCACTTATGGGTGGCAGTGCTCAGCTAGGCATGATTCCCTTTGGATGTGGTCCGCCATCTTGGCTAATTCTGAGTGCACTAAGGCTAATAAATCAATCTAAAATGAGGCTTTTTTTGCATATTGTGCTTCATAGGACACACCCTCAAAATAATTTAGTGCCAGTTGCAAACCAGCATCTGTATAGAAACTATCTTGTTTTATGTAGTTAGAGCACTCTAAGACAAATGCCCTTTATAAGACTTGATTAATTTCTATTTGGTAGCTGATACCTTTGTTATAGATTCATAACAAGGACTCACACAACAAATGGAACTATTTTTAATAAAATATACTACAGTTTAAATGATGCTGTTCCATATTTGGCCTCTAATGGCTAGTAATGCTTTAAAGATTCTCAAATATATTTAAGAATGTAAAGGTCTATGTGGATTTCTTCATTTCTTTAAATTTAGTCTCTCCATTAATTTTCTAATTATTTTTGTCCTTGTGATTTCTAGTCATTAATTGTTAAAGTGGTGGAAAGCAAAATATGCATCATAATTCTTCTTCTTCTTTTTTTTTTAAGACAGTATGTCACTTTGTCACCCTGCGTAGAGTGGCATGGCATCACAAACTCTTGGGCTGAAGTGATTCTATTGCCTCAGCATCCATAGAAGCTGGGACTACTGGTACCCGCCACAAAGCCCAGCTATTTTTAGAGACAGGATCTCATTCTTGCCCGGGTTGGTCTCAAGCTCCTAAGCTCCAGTGATCCACTTGCCTCAGCCTCCCAGAGTGCCAGGATTACAGGCATGATGTACCACATCCAGCGTCATGATTATTAATTCCTATGCATCATTTAGAAAATTCATTTGTCAGACATAAATCCTATTTGACATCTTCCCCGTAGCTCTTGCAGTGTATAAACTTTGAAAGGTTCTACTGATCATACCCTAATTGAGGAAGTGAGTAGAGGATTATAAATAACTCCCACATTGAAATGTAAGTAATCTTTGATTCCTTCCCCCGACCTTTCCTCATCCTCTGAAGTGATTATTCATGCAGAGGGCTGTTTGTCATTAATAGATACTAGAGTCATTAGTCCAGGCGATGACACTGGACCCTAAAGACTTACAGGTGGATAAACTTGATACAGTCCTTGGCTCTTCTGCGTAGCATTCCCACTGGTATCAGATTCAGAGCACCACTGAAGTCACTATTCCTGGAAGGATGTTGAAAATAGATGACATAGAGCCCTTTTTGAGGGTATTTGCTATAACAAAATCTCATAAGGTGTGTCATCTGTATGGCACAGTGCCATAACCACGATGGCTAATCTCTTTTTACTGCAGAAAAGTTGGACCAATTTTATCTTAATGCTAACAGGATATTTCTGAATGCCACTGTTTTGACTATATAAGTGTGTTAAGCGCTCTTCTCCTTAAGGGATAAAGGACTGCAGGTTGTAATTTCAAAGGAAGGTGCCCCCATGCAAATAGGAGTGAGCATCTCAAAGCCTCAGGGACTATGAAATGAATAATTAAGCTTGGAAAAGTCCCTGTGGGAAATATGGTGGTTTGCTTTGTTCTGAAATTCTCACGTTCCTGTTGTGGTACTATGATCTTCCATGTTTGAAACACAAGACGAAGTGGCCCTTCATCTTCTGTTGGAAGGCCTGACCTTCAGTTTCCTGTGATCCTTTGGCTAAAAGAGATAAAAGGGCCTTTCTTTCCAGTCAGACTGTCTAACAGGCATTGGCAACCTTTTCAATTCCTCTGTCAAGCTAGGCGGGGTGTGCTGAGTAGGATGTGTCCCTGCCGACTAATCTTTAACTGTGCCCTGACATTTTAAGTGTCTCTTGTTTCATCTGCAGGGGTCCATCCATGTTTTCAGAGCAGAAATGGAATATGATAGAAGAAAATGGAGAATACACATGGACGAGGAGAGGGACTAGGGGTCGGTGGGTCAGGAGGCAGCTGGTAACTGACTTGGAAGCATTGTTTTACTTGCCATGGATTCCCTGGCGTTGACAAATCTGGGTTGGGGTTCTTCCTTATTATTTATATTGTTTTGTGCATTTTTCTCCTAATTTATCTCTATTTGCAGGATAATATCATTTTATGGTCTTACAATAGAGGTTGTGTTTCATCACCAACTTTATTTATGAAACACATCTTTTTCTCTATTATATCATGGATTAAAAACATTTAATTTTTTCCTCTTTCCTTCCCTACAGGGTCAGCTCTTTAGCGTGGAACTTGAGACCTTTTACAATGAGGCCATAACTTACCTCCCTACCTCCTTCACAGGGCATCTCCCATCATGCTCTGTGGCCCTGCCACCGTGCCATAAGCATACCTGGTTGGGAGTTCAGTCCTTTCCAAAATCCCTCCCTGGAAGCTTTTCTTCATTCTTACACTTCATCAAGTCTCCTTGCCCCAATGCCATACTCTGTTTAATTTCTTTTACTTCCCATTTTTACCATCAGTCAGTCAGTTATTTGGGATTTCAATGATGTTCACTAAGTACTTCCTATGAGCTCATGATTTCTGTCCTGTTTCTTTGGCTATCTCCTTTAAGATACATGGCTACAGTCTCAGGAATTTCAATATCTGTACCATTTTCTGCTGTAGGTCCAGCAATATCATCTCTCAATGGTCACGATAGATCAAACCTGTTTGTTAGCACACAACATTAATTGCAGAAAGAGAAGCCATGGAGAAATAAATTTGTTTTGTGAAATGCACTCAGCCCAGAATTAGTCAGTAAAGACTCATTAGCTGAGAGCTGTGGCGTGATGGTGTGTTAATGCTCCGTGGAGGAGGTTGTAAAGCACAGTTTGGTGGCAGTGCTTATTGGGAATGAATGCTGCAGAGCGCTTTGAGAGTGTGTAAACAGCACGTAGGTGTATAAGGGTGTATGTGGCACTCCCTCCCCCACAGAATGCTCAGGGACAAATAGTTTTATAAGAAAAAATAACACTTAAGATACCACTACAAACATTAACACTTAACAGGGTATCTGTGTACAACAGAGTACCCCAGTGTGCCTTTTTCCATGTTGTTTTTCTTTTCCATGTTTTTTTTTTTTTTTTTTTTCTCACTGTTTCTTTTGCCTGAAATACACCTCTATTCATCCTTTTTCAACTCAGGAAACTTGGGGACCATGTTTTCATGTTTTAATAGCTGTCTGAAATGTCGTCTCTCTGAGAAGCCTCCATGTTTCCCATCCTCACCCTGGAGTCTGTCATACTTGTTCTTATGTTCCTATAGCACATTCAGCTAACTTTATGATAAAAATTGGCTCCCAGTCTATGTGAGTATAATTATCAAGAACATGCATCATGCTTCATCATCTGACTGTCAAAAAGCCTCTGAGATATACATGAGACGTACTGAAATAATCTGAACATGGCTTCAAGGAGCTTCTCTTGAGCTCCGTGTGGTTAGGGCTTGGTTAATTTTTGTTCAGCTCCAATCTCTCTTTGAGTTTTTCTGGAAAGTTCAAGGGTCTTCTGTTAGACAGGTGAGACAGATTCCAAATTTTGTGGAAATACAGAGAGGTTTCCTTGGGCCGGGGGGTAGCAGCTGAGGGAATGTATTTTGTTGGGGTCTTAGTCCTCAGAAATTTTAGACATGACTTCCATAGATCTTGGCAGAATTTCCAGCTTTGGAATCATACTGGAGTTAAACCATGAAGGAAAGAGTAGGGTGTTGAAAGCTTCTCATGATCCTCAAAATATGATCATTAGAGCTTAAAACTGCTTCTTTGTGACAAATTTGCACTTCATATATTATTTTTACATATCAATCTAGCCATTTGGGACATAAAAAAACCCAGAGAGCTTTTAACTTTGGGCAGATACTTATACCTGGGACTATTCCAAGTGGATTAGCCTAGAGTTTGATTCTGCCAGAAGATAATTATAGCAGGTGGAGTCTTCTTAGGGGACCTGTTATCACAGAAGCGATTTTTGTGAGTTGCAGTCTTATAGTGAGAGAAATGAAGGGACGATAACTGATGTCACAAATAGATGTTTTTAAAATTGGAAAATATTCATTTATTAATGTATGTGGATGAAACATATGATCCAGTTACAAATCTTACCATTTCAAGTTTGTTTTAATGAAAAGAAGCAGAAAGAACCTAATATCTCATGAGTGTCTCTTCTTCCAAGAGTTTCTGTACTACATTTCACGTAATTCTCCTAACA
This sequence comes from Loris lydekkerianus, assembly GCA_963574355.1. Classification (NCBI taxonomy): domain Eukaryota; kingdom Metazoa; phylum Chordata; class Mammalia; order Primates; family Lorisidae; genus Loris; species Loris lydekkerianus. Next base: position 13,210 of record CAUYPK010059677.1, read on the forward strand.
GTACTGGACTTTGGCAGAGGAGGAAGTTGGGCCTTAGAGATAGTAGGTAATTTATTCAGGGTCGTACAGCTAGGAAGGAGTGTTTTAACACCAATTTATCCCAGTTTTCAAAACAGTGTATCATACATTTTCAATAAAAACAATGACAAGATTTTACTAATATTTTACTTTTAATGATGATATCTGGGTGATATTGAAGTGACAGTATATACTCGTACATAATTACTGTAAGTAGTAATAACAAAAACAAGTGATTGTAGCAGAAAATGTTAATAAAAATTGTTAGAGTCATTTTAAAGAATGTTTGCACTCCAAGTGGCTCTGGCTCACGTTTTAATGCAAGAGGCATTGGCAACTTTGAAAGTGGTTGAGTTTCAGATGCTTATCCAAAGCGAACTTCTAAAATTTCTAAGTGAGATTTTCCTATCACAGGAGGCAACTGTGCACAAGGATACATTTCATTTAGGCCTATAAACGTGCTTTCTTTCATCAGGAAATATGTTTTAGAGTAAGCACAGTTCCGAATACTATATTTCAAGAGGCAAAATTCAGTATTTTAGCAATTGAAAGGAACTGGTTTTGAATGTTAAAGTTTACTAGTTTTTTTTTTTTTTTTTTTAAATCTTTGGTGGAGTTTGGCCTTTAATAGAATGACATAGAAGCTCTAATTGTCTAAATTCTCTCATACACAGATTTACACTAAAATACCAATTTTCATCTTAATATTTAAAAAGATTATTGAGGTAAATTCAACAAGTGCTTAAGAAAGCAAGTGTTCTAAACTCATCCATTCTACCATATAATAATAGGATTTCTAGTGATTTTTGCCATTTAACAACAGATCTGCAGATGCTGCTGTCTCAAGGATAATTTTTCCACCAAAAAGAAAAAAATCCAAAAAGATAAGATTATGTTTACTTTTATAAATGTAGCAATATTCTAGTCACATAAGCACACACAGAATCATGGTCACACTGAAATACACATTGCTTTTTACAAATCCTATTGTATAATGTATTTATGTAAAAAAGTATAGTTATTTATTCACACTTCTATGAAGCTTCTCTGCAGAAAATTAAAAGGAATATAACTTTGTTTTAGGTGCCAAGGTTTTTAAGATTGTTAAGAGGATTTATGGTTCTTAAAGTTTTGTTTTCTCTGTGAATACTGTATATTTATTTGGTGTCTCCTATGGAACCATGTGCTGTTCTTAAAGTTTATAGGAATAAACTCATTCAATTCCCTCTCAGATCTTCAGAGGTAGGTGCTACTATTAGTATCTTCAGTTGGAGGAACAGACGTACAGGGGTTGTAAAATGCACCCAATGTGAGACGTCTTGTGTGTGCGAAGGGTTTGGGCTCGGGTTAGGCTAAGTGAGAAGAGAGGATTTGAGACCCTGCAGTCACCCTACGCAATGCCACCTCCCAGAGAGGGCTAGACATTTTCTTCTGACTCTGTGACATGTTGCTGTGCTGACGGTCATTGCATGTGATACACAGGTCACTCTAATCTGGACATGGATAACTTATCTGGCCAAGTTATTGAGCGCACACTTGTATAAAGTCTGATTGGATAGGATAGACGGGAGGAGAAATAGATGAAGAAAAGGAGGCTAAGCCATAAAACACCAGGAATCTAGGCAATATCAGGAATTAAGCCAAGAGTGAAAAGTCTGCCCTAGTATCAAGCAAAGAGATTTTTCTAAGCATAGAAGAAGGAAAGCTTCATTTGAAGGCAGTGGAGAACCAAGAACAGACAGAGTGGGCCGGGCTGGGTGGCCCTGTATTCGTGGCACTATGGGAGCTGAGCAGGAGTATCACCTGAGCTCAGGAGTGCGAGACCAGCCTGAGCAAGAGCAAGACCCTGCCTCCGCTGAAAATAGAAAAACTGGCCAGGCATGCTAGCAGGTGCTGGGGAGGCTGAGGTGGGAGGATCACTTGGACCCAGAAGTCTGAGGTTGCTGTTAGCAATGCTGATGCCATAGCTCTCTAGTCTGGGCAACAGAGTGAGACTCTCTCTCAACAACAACAAACCACAACAAGGGGGGGGGGGGGAGAGTATATACTTCCTTAAGGTGGCACAAGAGCCAAAATAAATGTTCTTTAAAAGTTTGAGATCACTTTGTACACCAAACTGAACTGAAACAGATTCAGTGATTAAACTCTGAGTGATTTTAGATAATACAACCTCTGCGTTATTCTTCCTATTGGGACTACTAGCTTCCATAGTACTCAAAAGAAAGGTTAGTCTTCTGATTGACTAAGTGTGAGGGCCTCCTGCTTTTATTTAGCTGTTGAAAAACAGACATGGTTATTTTCATAAATATGATGGGATGACCTTCATGTTAGCACGTAAAGCCTTGTAACTGTAATGACACACGAGTTTCTATCAGCCACTTGCTAGATTTTCTTGTGTGATAGACCTGACAAGATTGCCTCTGTCAGTCTGCGTTGCAGAAAAGTAGAAACCAGTCTAGACATCTCAGCCAGAAGGAATCTAATATTGGCCTGTTTCAAATACAGGTGATTGGCCTTGACTTAAGAAGGTCCAGTGGAAGAACTCAGAAGTTAGCAACAGCAGGAAGCTGCGAATACCCCTGGGCTGGGAAAGCTTTGGGGATGTGGCCATTCCAGGTGATGCTTCCAAGAAAGAGAAAGAGAGAGAGAGGAAGAGAGAGAAATGTCCTGTCCGTTATCTTTCTCATGTTTTCCAACATATCTCAAAACCAGTAACAAGAGAGCCTGAATATGTAATTAGTAGGAGAAGGGCTAGGGACAGATTAGAGTACACACAATGATATTTGCACATTTATCAAATATACGTTTCAGAGAGTAAGAAATCTTTTGAGTAGGAAGTAAGGTGTAGGCCTTTGTGAAGTTAGGTGCTCACACATGCATTTCTGCAGCTCAGTGATGCCTGGGGGCAAAACTCTACCCACAAGCGTATTTTCTCTAACATAGTCCCCATCATAACTACTGTGGGAATCCCAGTCTTAATTCTAAGTCTTAATATCTTGTAAGATAGCAGAGAGTGGGATGTTCTATGTGTTTGAAACTTAATCCTTCTACCTAAAAGTTGGCCCCGTTTCCCTCTGCCCCTCCTAACACTAGCTGACCAGCACAAAGCCCCGTGAACAGCCTACTTTACACTGCTAGTGATAACCTCATAGGTCCCTGGGTCGAATTTCCTGATTATAAATCATGTCTAAGGCGTGTTCTGCCATTCCTTGTGTGGACTCCGTGAGCCAACCCCACTGCTGAGGTGACATCCTGCCACTGCTGCCATAGCCTTTCCCCCGTCTGTCTCCCTGTGGACCTGGGTGAGACCACAAAGCAATTTTATTCTCAGTATCTGAGAAAGATTCTATAATTCACTTTTCTTTATTGTGTACGTGATACGTGTTCACCGATATATGTATTAGAAAAGGAAGATAAACCAAACTCACGCCCCCCCACCAAACTCTCTAATCTACCAGTCTGATTATATTCATATATCTTGTCATGTCAATAGATTCATTTATGCCACTTTTTTTTTAAAAGAGTCACATACCAACTTTTTCTAATACTCAATATTTTAATCTGGTGTTGTTACATAGATATTCCTTGTTGCTATACAATCATTTCCATCCCTTTTCCTCATAAATAGTTTCTTTGCAAATCCCATGTTGACGTTGCTTATTTTAAAAAAGCCTCTCACATCTTACATTATTTTTCTATTAAGTGTTTAGAGTTGAAAGGGTAGTTTGAAGAAATTCTTTTCAAGAACACACCTGCAGTGCATCTTGCAAGGATGTATGTGAAACTTAGTAAATGTAGAATGTAAATGACTTGGCACAACAACTAATAAAACGCCAGGAAGGCTATGTAGACCGGTGTGATGAAAATGTGTCAAACGGTTTATGAAACTAGTGTATGATGCCCCATGATCATATCGATGTGCACAGCTATGATTTAATAAAAAATGAAAAAAAGAAATGTCAAGAATCACTTAAGCCCAGGAGTTGGAGGTTGCTGTGAGCTGTGACACCACAGCACTCTAACAAGGGCGATAAAGTAAGACTCTGTCTCTAAATAAATAAATAAATAAACTGGAATATATATGTGCATAGAGTGATGTAAAATTCAGTGGAAATCAACCAGCGAGGGGAGAAAGAGATGAGAAAAGACCTATCTAAGGGATACTATGAACACGATTTGGGTGATGGGTCCATGTATAGCCAAGACTCGGACATTAGAAAAGTGATCATGTAGTCTAAAACATGTGTACCTCCTTAATATTTCAGTATAAAAATAATAATAATAAATGACTAGGAAAAGGTTAAAAAAAAAAAAAGAACGTGAATGAAGGCAAAGAACCATTTACATGGGTGACCTGGTGACACATCCAGTAAAACCCTCTATTTTGACAAGGATTCCTTTCTGAGAAAACTTGTACATAATGCCTTTTTTGAATATATTGCTTTTAATGAGATTAAGAAGCCTTCCTTCCCCCCCTGCGTTAGTCCAGGTCCTCTGATAAACAATGCCAAGATAGGATTAGATATGCAATGAATTTATTAGAGAAAATACCTGTGGGAAAAAAGGGGGAAGGAAGGTGGTGGAGAGCTGCCAGACGGCCAGGAAGGACTGACCCTGAGTGAAGGGGGGCGGGGAGGAAGGAAGGAGGCTGAGATGGAGGTGTGTTTGACTATACAGCAGATCTTGAAGTTTAGGAAGCCACTGGGGAGTCATCAAGTCACAGTCATTCTTCAGAGGAGTCCCTCATCTCCTGGGAATGTGTCTGCTTTAATATTCCTGCCATGCTCAGTCACTGGCTGTGAGCTGCCCGTGCAAGTCGTGACACCAGGAGCAATATAGTCCCAGGCCGAGAGCAGTGGCCTTGGTGGACCAAGTGATGGATTCCAGAGCAGCACCTGGGGCCTTTACTTCGTTACACTCTGTTCCCTCAGGGTCTGAGTCTTCTTCTCATGGTGCCATTACACCCCCCCCATGCCTCCCACGCCCCAACACTCTCACTGTACCCCCAGGATAATTCCTCCTCTGGGATTAGGGAGGTCTCCTCTGAACTTTTCTATAAGTTACCTTTATTGTGGAATTATCCTCAGATCTACCTTAGTGTGTGAGGGGCCTGTGCAACAGACCCACATGTATTATTGGCTGGCAAGTGCACACTCTTAATAACCTGGAAAGCCTGGTCCAGATTTAGAATTGGTAGGTGGCCTGAGTTTTTAGCTGGGACATGGTAGCACAGGGAGAAAGCTGTCTTTTGCTCTGCCCAAGAACTCTTGTCATCTTCAGCTTCACCCCCGCACACACACCTCATGGGGCCTCCTGGACATGCGTAGAAACTCTGCAGCCCACACACATTCTGCTCATATCCTCTGCCTCCTGTGCAGGTGCAGGTGTTGGTGCTGCTCATTACAATGGGATGTACCTGAGGATTGTCTTACCTGTACCCTGCCTGCATTGCTAAGCCTGCGAGGATGGTGCTCGGACTCCTGACCCACAGAAACTGAGAAAATAAATGCTTGTTATTTTAAGCTGCTAAGTTTGCAGTAATATTTTTGTGGAGCCATGTATTACTAATGCAGACAGAAACTCTGTGAATTTGCCCATCTGGCACTTAGTGTACAAATAAATATTTCCTAAATAAATAAATGAATCCATCAGATGTTTACTTAATATCCACTAAGTATAAAGAATTATTGTAAGTGTGTTCAACACCAGTAAAGGCAAGAGGCAAAAATCTGCTTCAACCAAGTGATGCAGGAGATCAACCGCAGAGCTACTGCGGGGAGCAGGCAGCAAAATGTGGGCGCTGTATTGTCCAGGAGGGCAGAAGGATTGAAGTGAGTGGCACGTTTGTTTGTAGAACAGGAACACGTGGGATGTCCCATCGGATGGTGTAGCACATTCCTTCTATTAGCAAGTGAAAGGTGGAGAAAAAGATAAATAAATAAAATAAATAAATAAAAAGTCATCCAGACAGAAGATTCTAGTCTAGTGAGCTAACACTAAATGTCTTCAACTGCAGGCTCTTGGAAGCAGGAGACTTCTGTTACACTCCTGGAGCACCATGAGGTTTATGTAGTTGGTCCTCCAATTCACCAGCAGCATTTTTACTATGGATACTTGAGAAGATGTCAGCAGCCCCAAAGCTAAAAGACCTCTTGATTTTGAAGCTAGGAAGTTGTTTCCCTTAAGAGGACAAAATACTGCATGAAGGTAATTGCTGTGTGATATGTTTATGAAGGCAATTAAGAATTTCCTGAAGATCGAGCCGAGTGTCTCATATATATATATTTGTTTTTCTCTTTGACTTTGTTTCTAATTGGAAACATTTTCCAGCAATTATAAAGAAATGTCATGGTTTTATAGCCCAATTTGTGTACTGATCTCTTCACAATTTAAGACGTTAAGTTGAAACCTTTGCAGTGGCAGCTGTGTCAAAAAATTCTGAACTCTGAATAACTGAAGTCAGTGTTTTTGTGGAAGAGAGAAATGAGATTATACTTCAGTCACTGAAATCAGAGAGAAAGAAAAGCCCAGCCTTTCCTGATGGTGTGCTTGCCTTTTGCAGAGATGTCTGGAGATAACCTGCTGGGTTTTCACTCCCACTTAAAGTTCAAACATGATGCTCATGGTATAAATTACAAGGCATTTATTGGGCCATTTTTATAAAGGAGAATGATACCTGCTATGCTTTAAATGATAGTAATGACCTGCTTATTCAGAGGTGGAATTTCTGACAACCCCTACCCTTGAGAACTTAACCCAAACTTTAGAAGTAAGAAAAAGAAACAGCCTCTAAGGCTCATCTAGCAGTTACAAAGGCCTGCACTTGACTTCTAGGGCCAGGGCTGTATTGACTTTCCTTTAATACACACTTTTTAATAAGCCTGGTTATCTGGTTTTCCAACTTACAGAAGGCAAGAAACCACAAATCAGAAAAGAGGCAGGGAAGAAAGTGCTGGAGGTGGCCATTGAAACGGAGATGGTTGGTCTTCTGCAAGGGAAGGCTGGGGGCAGAGAAAACAAAAGCTCATTTACAGAGAATTTCCCAGGCTAGTCAGGAGCCTCCATCATCCAGAAAATGCACAATTACATTCAGCATCCCTTGGTTAAGAAGGAAAGAAGATTTGTTTTGCAGTGTACTGCTTTGATATTAAACTGTATTTTCAATTCCTTCTACCTCTTTGCTCCTCCTTATCGCTGAAACAGCAGTGAAAGTTATCTGTATTGCTCTGCTGTGCAGGGTAGCAATGATGTAGAAAAAAAAAAACTCAGCCCAATTCTTGGCTTTTGAGCTCTTGTGCATACTTTTGTATATATATAGCAGAGATAAAAGTCTTAAAAGCTCCAGCTTTCAATTGAAGGAGCCAGGGACTCAGGTCAGAAAAATAGATTTCGTGAATTCCAAAATCTTGCCTGTTAATAGTGAAGTCTGAAGCCTCAAAGATTCAGAGCATGGAATTTGGACCAGGGCCCCTAGAGTGGGAAGCATTTCTGATGAAGCCAACACCTGTTTCCTGGCCAGAGGGGATAAGAAAATTGGAAGAGAATGTGACTAGAGCTTAGATTTTGCCTGGATCTCTGAGAAGGGCCCCGTTATCCCTCCTGCTTTGATGAATTTTGGAAGAGGGGACAGTGATTTAAATATTAGAGCAATTTAGAGGATCTGAGAGCAATTTCTTCTCTCTAGGGAAGAAATTCTGGGAGGCTCTCAGGCGAGCCAGCGGATAACAGAGGAAGAATAGGTTAGTGGAAATTTTTAGGATGTAAGTGTTTCAGAGTTGTCTCATGTGGTGTGGGAATCCATGAAAAAGATTACCAGGACCTTTCCCCTCCCAAACACTCCCCCAAAGTGGCTGAGATGAGCCTGAAAACTCAACATCCATCCTCATGTGAGGCAGTCATGGGTAGGGTCTTGGCTGCGATAGACTGGGGCCAGAGGCAATGACGGTGACATAGGACAGTGCAGGAACAGACGTTGGGGGAGGTGCCACTCCACAATGTATGCCAATAGCAAAAATTATATCACACCCCATCATTACATGCAATTATTGTCTGTTAAAAATAAACATTAATAGGGCGGTGCCTGTGGCTCGGTGGGTAGGGCTCCAGACCCACATACCTAGGGTGACAGCTTCAAATTCGACCCCAGCCAGCTAAAACAGCAATGACAACTTCAACAACAACGAGAAAAAGCCAGGCGTTGTGGCAGGCGCCTGTAGTCTCAGCTACTCGGGAGGCTAAAGCATGAGAATCACTTAAGCCCAAGAATTGGTGGTTGCTGTGAGCTGTGATGCCACAGCACTCTACGAAGGGTGACATAGTGACACTTTGTCTCAAAAATATAAATAAATAATTAAAAGGAAGGACCTTCATTAAGTTTCTCTCCTCGTCCACGTTCCTCTTTGTCTAGAAGCCAGCAGACACCCGACGGGAAGGAACGGAAGGAAGGGAAGGCTGTGGAGGGAGAGAGAGTCCCGAACATACAGTGTAGCTGCTCAGAGGAGTTGGAATTTGAAACGGGAAAGACTGGGTCACCTTTAACTGGCAAAGGTGTAGAAAGAACAGCTTTGTGGTAAATTCAGTTACAGAGAAATAATGAACACTGTAATTTTTGCATATCCAAGTGTATAGTCTGAAAACCTTCTCATTTAAAATGGTTAAAATGAAAAAAAAAAAAACTCAAAAGGTTTTGGCATATAAATAAAAGTAAATTTATAAGGGTTCACTTTTAGAGAACATCTTATCTCCTCACAATGCTGACTACCAAAACAAAAATGAAAGCAAATCTCCTGGGCGATAAACATCAGCACGACCTTTTGGGGCCAGGCACACACCCTTCCTTTTTCGTGGCAAAGCCTCGCACACATTTCCCTTAAGGACCTGGTGTTTGGAGAGGAGAAAAGCTTCCAGACAACAGATAGTTAAAGGCATGTACGTTAAACAAGGTATTGTGCGTCAGGCAGGTAGTAAGGACGCAGTGACTGCACCCTAGAAGGGAGGCAAGTTGTCACTGTCGTCTTCGATGTCTCAGGGATAAGCATCTGTATCTGTGAGTCCCCAAGCGTGCATATTCTAGCAAGGGAACACATTTCCCCGGTCCCTCTCGGCCTCTCCAAGCTCTTCCACTCAGCAGCAGTTTCCTGCGTGATTCACACTCAGATGGCATTCTGCAAATTAACCTTGTGATGTCTGATAGGGAGGACAGAGATGGATTCGGCCGCGCTGAAATGTGTACACATAATCCATAATGAGTAACTGAGCTCCTGCGTGACCATGACGGGGCATCACAAGTGAAGTGAGGTCCAAGCTGATGAAGGTTCTGAGTCCTGAAAAACAGTATTTCATTATTAGGCCAAGTGTGCCGTATGAAACACCAGCAACGCCTTCTCCATGTGGCCTAGCCAGACCTCTGACGACTGTGCCCATTCTGGTTCTGTCCCCAGGGATCCCATCCATAGCTGCCCTCACTGTCCTTTCCCAGGGGGTGTTAGTTTAGTTTACCCAGAAGGCTGCCCTGGGGGAGGGCCTTCTCCAGCTGTGCTCTGTACCAGCATCTGGACCCTACTCAGGTATCTTGGTGACAATCCGTGTTAGTCCACATTGTGCTGCTGTTAAGGAAATGCTCGAAGATGGGTTATTTATAATGAAAAGAAGTTTATTTGGCTCATCATTTTGCATCACACTAGCATCTGCTTCTGGGGATGGCTTCCGGGAGCTTCCAGTCAAGGCAGAAAGGGAAAGGGGAGCAGGTGGGTCACCTGGCGAGAGGAAGCCAGAGGTGGTTTCAGACTCCTATAAACAACCTGCTCTTTCATAAACTAATAAAGCAAGAACTCACTCATTATCCACCGGGAAGGCAACAAGCCATTTCATGGTCTTCTCCACTGACAAACACCCCTCAGGGCCCACAGTCAATGCTGGGGATCAGATGCCAACATGAGATTTGGGGGACATATATCCAAGCCACGTCATCTTCTATATTCCAAATATTCCAACTGAGCTGTGGACAAAGGGAGCTTTGGGACCAGAGTGAAGGGACTTGCAGGGTGGAAACACCTTTATTTTCTGTTTTTCTAAATTGGAGCTATGCAGGACTACAACTAACTTCTTGAATTAGTTTGACTTTCCCCTATGGACATGTCAATGTCCAGCGCCTCAGTGGCAGGGGTGGGCCCATACCTGCACTAAGACTTACCACAGTGTTTTCCTGGAGTGGCTGTTAAGGCGGATGAGTGATAGAATTATCTTTAACAACTCAGGTGTGATCTTGTGTACATTTTTAATGCTCACATGGAGCCCTTTATGTGTTGCTGTGAGCTGAGAGTTCAAGTCTTCCCTGAAGGTTTTCTGCACATGAGCAAACACCTAACAGAGCACAGAGTTTCCTAGTTCTTTGGTGTATTCATAGTGCATTCAGGTATAAATCAGAAGAGGAATCAATATTCTGGTATTGGTTAGTATTGATATGTTTAGGTAGCACTGTCCTGTTGCCACATCTCATCAAGAGTCGTCCGATCCATTACTGGGTAAATAATGGTCTTACCCATTACTCACTACTAGCACATTGTGAGACCTTATAAATTGTCAAGTAAAGTGTTTCTCCTTACGTAATTTTATGTGATATTTTAGATAACAACAACCATAGAACTATCACTTCTAAAACCAAGTGCTAGTCCTTCCACCCTTATTAAGTGGTTCAATCACTCATGGGTCAAGGATTTCAGGTTGAATAACTTGACTCAATAAATGAGTTAACCCAGATTTTTCTTTCTCATCAGGTAAAATGAATCTGTTCTTTTTCTCTGAAACGAGAGACTTATTTAGCTAGTGTATACTCATGTGTTTACGTACAGGTTGATGTGCACTTTGGGGGAATAGTATAACCCACAGGAATACATGGAAGTGAGAGAGATGAAGAGTTGTGCAAAGTTCAAAATTTGTTTATTTTCTACAAATCAGTCCTTTGTGGGATTTTTGGTAAGCTCACCCATATTTTCTAGTACTGTCTACTGTGTTGATGGCTGCTTTGAAGAAAAAAATTATTCAATTTGGAATAATAACTGATATCTTCTTTTCAAAGCAGGCTTCCTGAATTGAATTGAATTTCAGTAAAATGTTTTGAATAACTCCCGTAGGCACATCTGCCTGTGTGACCTTAGTACTCCATTGCCTGTGTCCCCGCAAGGCTCTGCTCCCTGCCTTTGGGAACAGCAGTGGGGGCTGTGGTAGGCCCGGGTCAGGCATGCTCAGGGGCAGCTCGGGGTTACCTCTCCAAGAACTCAGGCAGCAAACAATGGCAGCGTTCCCGTGCTGCTATCCAGGCAGGACATGGAAAGCAAGGGTGTGGGAGCGTGGCTACCTCCATCTGGATTTGCAAGGATGCCCTAGTAAGCCTTGGGATCCAGGTGGAGAACAGCCCCAGGAGACAGGCTACCAAGAGAGCCTCCCAGGCAATGCTCCGCAGAGTTCATGAGGTTAGGGCCACTGAATAGAGTCCCCCTAGTGAATGCCTACTTCAGCCACAGGACCAGGCTGCCACTAAAATCCCAGACTGGTATCACCACCAGCATGCAATGTTAGCCTGAAGAGCTGCAGGCATGTGATTCCAGGGCATGAGAGCTGCTACATGGGCTGCTCCTACACGGGGTCATGAGGACCTGGAGTGATGAAAGCTTAACTCATACCTAAACATGTCCTAAAGGTGAGACATGGAGTCAGAGATTATTGTCAAGGTACAAGATATCTGATGTGGTTTGCTCCATTAGGTTGTGGACTCACTTGAGACCTGTTACTACTTTCTTCTTTCTTGTTTTTCCTTTGTGAAATGGGAATGTCCATCTCATGCTCATCTCATCCTTGTATTTAGCAAATGCACAATTTGTTTGATTTCACAGGCTCATAGCTGGTAGGGAATTTGCTTCAGGAAGGATTATAGCTTGAGTCTTACCCATATCTCATTTAGATATTTGCATGAGGCTTCAGAATTAGACTTTAAAGTTGATGCTGGAGCAAGTTAAGACTTTTGGGTATATTAGGATGAAAAGAACGCATTTATTTTATGTTGGGAAGGGCATGAATTTTCGATGGAATGCTATGGTTTGAATGTTTGTGTTCTTCCAAAATTAGTGTTTAAACTTAATCCCAATTGTGGTGGTATTAAGGGGGCTTTAGGGAAAAAGTCATGAGGGCTCTACCCACATGAATGGAATTCATTCCCTTATGAATGAAAGAGGCTTCAGAGAGGTGTCTGGCCCTTCCATCTCAAGATGTCATCTTGGAACCAAAGGGAATGAACCTTTGCTAGATACTAAATCCCCCAGCTCCTTGATCTTGGGTTCTCAGCCTCTAGAACTATAAGAAACAAATTTCTATTATTCATAAGTTACCCAGTTTGTAGTGTTTCCTAGCAGGAGACAGAGGCTGAGACACCTCCAATGATCTAATCAGCATAACAAGCAAAACACGTCCTTATCCTGCCAGGTGAAATCACCTAGCCCTGTCTTCTTGAAATTAATCCATATCTTCTGAACAAAACCTCTCTTTTAACAGCTCACCTCCAAGCATTTTCTCAGAGTGCTCTAGTTCTTTTCTCTGGGTGTCTCACATAGCACCACAATGCGGCTCTCACGCAAATGCAGACAACACCCAATTCCACACAGTGGCTCTGTGAGCACTGTGCCCATGAACTCTAAAATCTACCTGCTTGACCCCTACCTACTACACCCCCCCAAAAAAAAATGTAATTCCATTTATGCAAAATAACTTAGTTTTCTATATACTTCAATAATCTGTTCTTTTTCCCATTTTTTTTTTTTTTTAATTCTATTAAAGACGACATCCTGTGTTCAATCATCCTTGCATAAAACCTTGGAGTCCTGTCCTCACATTCGGAAAGTTCTCAAGTCTTGCAAACACTTTGTAATTTGTCTCACTGTTTTTGCCTCTCTTTTTTCCTCTCACCAACCAGATTCAAGACCTTATCATTTCTCATCTCCCTTTACATAAGCCCTCATTAGAATGCTCTACAAACTATGATATCATGCATGCTAATTGTGGGCTATACCCATCTCTTTAGAATCTTATAACATAGTGCAAAGTCTTATTTGTTCCATTTTGCCTTAAAATCATTTTATTATTTTCTATTTTTTTAAAATTATAGCCACCATTCTCATCAATGTGGGGTGATTTTTCATTGTGGTTTGGCTTTGAGTTTACCTGGTGACTAGTGATGTTGAGTGTTTTTTCATTTTTTTTTTTTTTTTTTTTGTTATTTGTATAGCTTCTTTGTAGAAATATCTAGTCAAATCCCTTGCCTATTTTTTTAATTGGGTTGTGTGTTTTGTTGTTGTTTTTGAATTATAAGAGTTCTTTATATATTCTGCATGGTAACTTGTTATCAGATATATAGTTAAGGTTAGAGTTAATTATTTCCTTTGCTGAGCAGAAGTTTTTAAGTTTGATGTAGTCTCCTTTGCCTACTCATGTTTTTGTTACCTGCAGGCTTCTTTTTTCCTATACGGTAGGAAGGTGATATTACTGATTCTAAGACGGTTATTTTGACACTGACCAAGAAAGACATAGTACTGATATTGAACTTCTCAGGCCCAGGAGGCCTGACATTGTCTCACCACTTTGGCATTATATATTTACTTTTCCTTGATGAGAGTTAGTTTGTGAAGAGTAGATTCTTCTCTACGATCCTTGATAGATCTTTCTTCTGCTTATTTGTCAGGATGGGACATATATTTCTGCTGAGGGTATCATTGGCTCAGAAGACTGTAACCAATGTTTCTTGCAGTGATAACACCTTTTCGTTACTTTCTACATGCAGCAGCATAATTTGATCAAGGGAAGAACATCCAAAGTCAATTAATGGAAAGGCAGAGAGTCCAGAAACCCAGAGGAGTTGCATGAAGTCTCCTTATTGACTGGAGCCAGAGACTGGGCTGCTTCATGCAGGTGAAGAAGTTGTCATTGCGGGCAGGGTGTTTACTAAATGTATTGACTGTAGGATATAAATAAATCCCCTGCAAACAGATTTAGATGCATTGCAATTACAGAAACAGCCATTCATTTTCTCTCTTAGGAGATGGAGGTAACAGCTGGTGCTGCTGTTTGCCTCGAGGAACATAGCACATACAGCAACCTCTCTGGATCCCCCTTTATCACTTCCCTGTACAGCAGAAGTGTCCCTCCCACATATCACTGGATCAGTGGAAAAACAAGAACTATTGTCCTAATGTCCCAATAAAAAATTAAAAGTTCTGAGAATAACCCAAACCTCTCAATTAGCTTTCCTAGGATCAAGGAAGGCAGGTCCACCAGCTTGGTTGTCCTTTCTGCACTCTATATTAGCAGATCACATCCAAGAGAGCTGGCATTAGGCTTGTTGGTCCTGGCTAAAGCAAGGGCATCACCACAGTCTCATTGTTGTACCCATTGCAACCTGTAAGAAAACTCGGACACCACTTCAGGTATAAATCAGATGGTGATTTATTACACTTGCATAGGGGACAACTGCCCGAAAGGTCAGACGGCCCTGAAGTGCAGTGCAGGCTGATTTTTATACCCTTCTTTGTGCTGCGTTGGCAGGTAAGCAAGTGAGCACAGAAGTGGAATGTGGTGGTTAGCTCAGGGCTGGGTTACAGTGTGGTAGTTGGCTCAGGGGGTTACATCAAGGCAGTTGGCACAGGGACAGCTTGGGAAACTTAGCTTGGGTAAGTTTCTTTAGTTTGGTCTTGGCTAGGGGGTTGTGGGGACTCAGGAACGCTTCGGGAACTTCCTTATTCTATTCTGAGACCTATTCCTGGATTTTTCTGGGCATTGGGGGTTTGAGACATGCAGGGACTCAGGCTGAGACAGTTAGGGGCCTTTAGGGGTCTTTTGCTGGGTAGGTTATTACAACATTATATCAAGACCATGAACTTACTTTTTTAAAATTGACTTTTGAGAATTGGTCAGAGATCTCTTGACATCCTTTTTAGAAGGTGTATCTTTAATGGACACTACCTTTCCACATCTAAAACTTACTCATTTGCCCCAAGTCACAAAGCCTCCTATCACCTGCGCATCTCTTCCTTCTACTTCCCAGGCCACCTGGCCGCATTCAGCTTCTATTGCTTGTTGGTTGGCAAACTAAAGATCTGGGCATCCTTGGGTTCCCACTGCCTGAGGGATGGGAGACAGTCCAGTGTAGACATGGCTAAATAGTTTAGATTAGTCCCTCATGCTTCAGCATATTTGTTCTAAAATGTGCCTGTGTAATAAGAAAAGTAAATGATGATTTCATGAGAAGAAACTATCTGGAAATTTAAAGATACCATGTAAAGAAAAAGAGATTACAGCTGTGCATTCCAGGGTTATAGCAAATTAGATTGGCTGTTGTGATATGAAAGGAAATTAGTATTTTACCAGAAACATAAAGAAATGTGGTAAAGAAAATATGATTCCAGGAAATATTTAGTATCTGTTATTAAATCACTTTTCTGATGATGAAAACACTTTATGAAGAGCAAAGAAAAGGAAACGAGCAGGGCAGCAAAGCAAGAACATCGACAAATCTGCATTGAGATTCTATTAACAAGATGAAGCGCAGTCCAGGTGCCTTTTAGCTGCCAACAGGGCAATTTTTCTCAGCTCTCAGGATGCCGTCTGAATGCCTGTTAAACTGAACAGCCTCTGAAAGGAAGTCAGTGCAATGGATGGTGTCTAGAAAATAACCCCTGAAGGTACCCCAATTCATAGCCCTTGATCCAGGGATTGGTTACTAGATATTTGACTTAACCCCTTGCCCCCATTTTTAAATTCAAGAGACATGTGAGTTGGAGATTGTTTTGTTTTCCCAACTTTTTATTTTAAAATATTAATAGACTAACAGGAGGTTGCAAATAAATATGTAGAGAAGACCCAAAGATCCTTCCCCAGCTTCCCTACACACAGCTCCTCACACAGCTATAACACATTGTCAAAACCAGCACACTGCTATCGGCACACTATAGAGCTTGTTTAGATTTCACCACTTTTGCATTCACAGAGGTCTTAAATATAAATTTAAAAGTATATATACATACCTTTATATATACTTTTTGTAATTCTTTAGATGGTATGGATCTAGAGCTGTGAAACCTAAAAATCAAATTGTCTAAAATGGTGAAAAACACAATTTGATATGAGTTTTCCTAGCAGAAGGCATAAGAGCAGTGGTACAGTCACCTCAAATAGGCTACTTCATGTCTGTCCACCTTCTTATCTCACAGCACACTTGAACCTGCAGTTAAACTTCCATGGCACACTGAAATTATGTTGATCAAAACAAAGAGTTTAAAAAAAGAATGTACACTGAAATTACGTTGATCAAAGCAAAGAGTTTAAAAAAAGAATGTACTTATTGTGCTTTGAACTTCTTTTGAAAATAATTTAATTAATGATCTTTAAAAATTCTCAAGCCCACCTAAGACCCTCTCACGGCATACCAGTTGAAATCACTGGTCTAACTCCAACCAAATCATAACTCAGAATGGAAGGCCTTCCTCATTTCATGCTGAGGGGCTGCCAGTACTGTAATAATATCCATATATATATATTTATATATTATATTTATTATATAATTATATATATTTATTATATATATGTTATATATATTATATATATATGTTATATATATATTTTTTGTTAGACTAAGTTTATTTCAATTAAGAAGGAAAAAGGACAAGTGGCCTTTGGTGGCTTTCATGGAAAGGTTTACGTAAGATAACATCAGTCACCCAGGTAAGCAATTTTGGTTTTAATTTTTAAAATGTGCTCATGTTGTTTTGCTGAGTGCTGTGCTGTTATTACCTATTTTTACTTATTCATAATTTGGTTGTGCTGTTTGTGTTCTGACGAGGGCTTCAGGTGGCCTCACGCCGTGTGTGTCCTCTCTGTCCCCCTTAACATTATCAAATGCGTTCAGCCTGGCTCAGAGTAGGAGGGTGGTGAGTGCTATCGGGCGGAGAATCACTCTGCTGGTTTCTCATTTTTCTCTTCCCAAGTTAGCTGGAGCTGCTGAGATTTCTCTGGCTTCTGCTCTGCTGTCCCTCAGTGTGCAGACACAGAAGCAATTCATTTCTTTAGGCAAAAAAATGAACCAGCTCCTATCTTCCTACTTCCTTTGTACGCAAAAATCTTATTATTACATATTTTTTTTTTTTTTTTTTTTTTTTTTTGGCTATTCATTTGTTAACTTAGCTGTCAGACTTCCCTTTTTTCCTCCAATGATTCATTCCTTCCAGCTCTAATGCTAAATATCTATGAGACCTTAGATAAGTCCTTTACCCCATTAATGTTATTTTCTTATTTACAAAGGGAGACTGCAGCAGATAATCTCAACGTTACATTCCACAGTGGTGGTTATCTTGTAGTTGTAACTCCTAAGAACAAAAAGGAGCTCTAAATATTTTCATCACTAATTGAAGATCATCTTTATTGTGTGATTGCTATATTTTAGAAAACATCTGCATATACACATACGTGCTTCAAGCTAATGTATGCTTATTGTAAAAATTTTAAATAAGTATTTTTACATAAAAAATAAAATCCTGAACTACTTCTTCCATCTCCTTGCCCCATTCTATTGTCCTACCTTCTAGAAATGAACAAAAACAGCTGAGTAATTTCACACCATGTATTTAGCAATACATGCATATATGCAATACATAACTTGTAGTCCAATTGTTTTTTTGATGAAATTGTGCTCTCTATACTCTTTTTGTAGCTTAACTTTTTTCAGTAAACAATATATTTTAGCATTTTTCCATGCCAATATTCTTTTTATTATTTGTATTATGGTCCATTATAGTAATTCTATACTTTATTTAAGCCTTTTTCTGCTTATCTGCTGCACATCCCAGCTTTTAATCTTGTATAAGCCACATGCTTTATAATTTCCAAGTACACGTACTGTATAAATCTGATATTTTTAGTGTTAATGCTGTTAGCAACTTAAAATATTGCTATTTAGGTAAGAAAAGATCACTTTCTGCAACTCCGTCTGTCTACCCAATTGACTGCTTTCATTTCTCTCCCGAATTCTACCTTCACACTCATTTCCATCTATGCATTCTGGATCTTTTAGTTCCCTCGTCTGTCTTCTTTTTTTTATGAATAATATATACATAGATCATGAATACATTCATGCCTTTGTGGGATTCAATGTGTTGATTATTTGTACAAATTGGAGTGCTTACATCCTACTAATTAGCATAGCTTTCACCTCATTTACCCAGTCACAGTGTTAAGACATTTATGTTCTATACTTGATAGATTTGACATGTACCCTTGCAATAAGCTCCATAGGTGTGGTCCTACCATTAGCCCTCCCTCTATCAAACCTCCCCCTCCCTTCCCATCCACCTCCCCTTCCCTCCTTCATCCTGGGCTATAGTTGCGATTTGTCTTTCATATGAAAGTGTGAGTGGTTATGAATTGGTTTCATAGCAGTACTGAGTACATTGGATATATATGTTTTTCCATTCCTGAGATAGTTTACTAAGAAGAATATTTCCTCTCATCTTTCTTATGTTACCTGCTGCTATTTATTTAGACTGAACAAGAGCCAGGCATTCCTAAATTGTTTAAGGCTTAGTACAATGAAAGAAACTTGTGTTATTTTCTTTATTCAGGTTTATTTACGTCTATTCAGACTTGTAGTTCTTCCATAAAGCCCCTCTCAACATTTATAAAAGTAAAAATGTGACATTAACTTTTTTTTTTTTTTTTTCTCTTAAAGCAAAGAATCTTAGTAGCAATTGTCTGGAAAAAGTTACTGAATAAAGTTGAGCAAGAAAAGCTTGCTAGTGGGATAAGCAACAGAATGCGGTCTTACCTGTTGCTCTCACCTGAATAACTTTTAGCCTTAGGCTGTTGGTACCTGGAAATAGAGAATCAAAGAGACCCGACTTTTTGTGAAGTGACTTTAGAGACTGGGGGTTGACACCATTAGATTTATTATTTCTTCTTCTTCCTTCTCTCCCCTTCCAAAATTGTCTGTGAGGAAATGTAATAGGATAGCTAAGAATGAGAGCTGGTACACTAGGCAAGTAAATAGTCCACTGAAAGTTTGCTTTCTTCATCTGTACGTGGGGATAGAGTAGTTTTCCTCTGATAGTCTTAGGATGAAAGTTAAAGTGACTAAAACTTTATGAGTGCTAAAACAAACAGTTCATGTACTGAATTATTAAAGAACTATTTAAAAATGAATAGGGTGTACACATTGCCTTTAAGGAGCTTCAGCCTAGTGGAGAGGATGCCTCCCTGTATGTTTATGTAGTCCTCTTCCTGTCTGTAGTGTTCCAAATAGAATTTAAACCCTATTAGAAATATAAATAAAGTGCTGTTAGAGACAGAAGCGAGAGTAATGATTTTGCTCAGGGAGATGAGGAGTAGACTAAACCAAAGAAGAGACATTTGTATCAGACTTGGAAAGAAAATTTGACTTGTTGACAGAAATATAATGGCAAGAAAAAACATTCTAGACGCTGTCAGGGATCTCTGAGACCCTCGAGATGTCCGGTAACCTGGCGCGGTCCCTCAGCAGAACTAGCCATTCGGCAGAGTTGAAGTGAAAGGAAGGGGGGTTGATGAAAATAAGGCAGCTGGGACGCTCCCATGCAGCACAGAAAAAGTACAGTTTATTTAAAGCAGAGATAAGGCGTGGACTTTTCCAGAAAGAGGATAAAAGGGTCCCCCTTGAGTGGGAGGAGACCCCGACTGCACACCGGCATTTCATTCTAGCTCCTCCCACCATTATCTACAAAGCTTCTCATTGGTCCTCCTAGGTCTTCAGGTGTTCTTGTCTACTTTTCATTGGTCAGAGATGACCTCAGTTGCCACAGGTGGTCATCTTCCTTTTTTTTTTTTTTTTTTTGGCCATTATTGCTGCCTAATAGTTTCCTGAGAATTGTATGGAGGTGTGTATTAGTCTTGTAATGTTTGTGACATTTGCCGTGTGCACCGTTCCGTAACTGTGACCTTGACTCCGCTTTGTGTCACAGGCTAGAAACTGCATTTTGGGTAGAATGGGACATATTCAGTCAATTGAGTCACAGGGTTCTCAAAACTCATTGTTTGCATTGTTGCAAGGCCTTGTTTAGCTCGTCTAGGAGGCAAGACTCTTCCCCTGTTACCCTGCGACCCTCCTCTGTCTCTCTTTTTTTTTTTTATTATAGATAAAAATATGCACCATAGATGTGGCCCAACCCATCACCCTCCCCCCTCCTCTGTCTCTAATCAGATACATAACAAAGTCATGGAAAGCCAAGGCAGGTGGTATCACTGGAAAGAGGAAACGCGTTAGTGAGAGCTACAACGCGGCTGGAAAGTGGGGTATAAAGTGAATGGGGGGTGACAAATGAAGGTATTCAGTGTGGAAACGAAATTTGGTGATGAAAAAAGTGAAATTGCTGGAAAGTTTGATTAATATGGAGGGAAGCCATGAACATACTTGCAGACGGGGAGTGTGCTCTCAACACAGAGCGAGAGGTGGGGTGAGAGGCAGAAAAGACGAAGTGTCTCCCACAAGACATGGTACGGTGTGAAGTCAAGGGGCATGGGGAATAGGAGGGCTCTAGGAATAGGAGTCTTTGTCTTTCTGAGTTTCTAAGAAAGGAGGTAATTAAACGTGAGTTATTGCCAGGAAGGCTATGTTAACCAGTGTGATATAAACGTGTCAACCGGTCTGTGAAACTAATGTATGATGCCCTATGATCATACCATTGTACATAGCTATGATTTAATAAAAAAAAAAAAAAAAGTGAGTTAAATTTAAAGATGGAGGGGAAAACTTGGGAATTAGCTGTTGCTGTGGTTTGAATGTGCCCCCCAACATTCATGTGTTAGAAACTTAATTTGCAATGTAACAGTGTTGGGGAGCAGAGCCTAATGGTTTAGGTCATGAGGCTCCATCTTTATGAATAGATTAATACTTCTTCTTATTAAACTAGGTGACTAGGTTACCTTCTTACCCTGTCTCCAATACTCCCTCACCAGTGTGATGCCACCATGTCAGGGAGCAGAAAGAGAGTCCTCACTAACAGAGCCCCACTCCCCCAGCTTGTACTTCCAAGCCTCCAGAACCTCAAGACAAATACACTTCTGTTGTTTCTAAATTACTCTGCGGCATTCTTACATAGCAGCAAAAAGCAGAATAAGACAGCCATCAAAATATTCTTTTTTATTTTTGTTGTGCTATAAGGTGAAGACTGTAGATGATCCTTTGAGGAATTAAAGAAAGTGAAGCTTGGGTAGAAAAGCCATTTGGGAAGTCAACCCAAAATGTGTGAATAGGTTATGAACAGCAATGACAATGCAATCAAGGTTATAAATCTCTTCCAGGCTAAGATTATTTCTTAACCTGATAAATGACCTTGCTTGCGAAGACCACTGTTGGAGGGAATCATTCTTTCAATGAATACTTATTCAGCACTTACTATATGCTAGGCATGGACATAATAATTGCTAACATTTACTGTGTGCTTATTATATGCTAAGCACTATTATTCATCTAACCCTCCTAAAAATCTTTGAGGTGAGTACTATTTTATATTCATATTTCACATAAGAAATCAGGGAAATCAAGGTCAGAAAGCTATAAATGAGCAAAGTAGGATTCAATCCAGTCAGTCCAACTTCAGAGCCCCTGCCCTTAATTTTTGCACTCTATTTACCTGCCCATTGTGCAATGAACAAGACTCTTGTCCACTATCTTTAGAGCTCACAGTTTTGAGACAAACAAGGAAAACATGTATGGAAGTAAAACAATGACAATTTGTGGTAAGTGCTAGGAAGACAATGATGGGAGAGGTAAGCTAGAGATAGTGGGCTGGGAGGGGAGAATCTCTGATCAAGGTCATCAAGGAAGACTCTCCAAGCAGGGATAATTTAAAGGGCAACCTGAGGGCTGAGGAGGAGGAAGCCTGGAGAAAAGTTGGGGACAGAAAATGCTGGGTGGAAGGAAGGGAATACCTGGAGGACGTAGAATGGTGAAGAACTTCTCATTTTCAAAGAACTGAAAAGAGACTGAAGCATAATGAGAAAAGGAATGCAAAGCTTGAGATGAATGTAAAGAGATAAAGATATCCATTGAGACTGAGGCCCATGGTAAGGAGTTAATATTCTAAGCGACCATGAGAAGTGGTTAAAGAAATTTAATCAGGGAAGTGACCCAACCTGATTTAAATTTCAAGGAGATCTCTTGGCTGATTCCTGAAAGGTATGGCTAGGAGTGTATTAAAAATAGCATCTGGTAGACAAGATGGGTAGGGAGCTGACCTAACGAGGCAGGAAAAATAGGGCACTGATCTTGGCTAAAGTGAGGGGACAGCAAGAGTGAAGTGATTCCATGTATATCTCAAAGGAAGAATCAGCAAGTCTCACAGAGATGGGGGAGAGGAAAAGAGGAGTCTCGAGGATAACTTCTAGGGTTTTGGCTTGAGCAACTGGTGGGTGGAGGTGAAATTTTCTCATGTGGGGGTCTAGGAGATGTGAAAAGGTTTAGAAGTATAAATCAAGAGCTGATTTACGGAATGGTAAGTGTGGAAACTCTGAAGTATTCGAGTGGAGATCAACTTAAGTTATTTGGATATGAAAATCTAGGAGTCTAGAACTTCGAGGAGTTCATACAACTGCTGAGTTTTATTTTCTGCTGGGAAGTGTGCAGTTGATAAATTGGTTTGGAGCCATTATATTAAATTTGGTATGTGGGTATAAAAATATCTACTCAAATATAATTCTTTGTTTCAGTAATGGGTTTGGGGGGAACCATGGATTCATAACATTTTTCCACAATCAAATGAAATCCTGCAATTACTATCACAACAGTAATGACCTATCGGAAATGTGAGAGAAGGAGCAATCCTCTGTACATAGGAAGACCAAATCATGAACTGGATGCTTCTTAGCAGGAGCTTGAGGTCGTGGCCAATTCCGTTGCCATATTTTATATGCACCAAGTCAGTGTAATCATGGCAAAGGATTTTTCCACGGACCAATTTGGCAAATGCACAGTATGCCTGTTCACTGTCCCTGATGTTCTCAAACTAAAACAATAAAAGACCACTGGTACTTTCTATTTTGTTGCTTTCTATGAAAAAGGAAAAAAGTCAAACTGAGACTGAAATATTATATGTCACTTACATTTAAGGCTCTTGTGAACCCCTGGGCAGGAAAGAAGATGTGCAGTTACCTAGTGTAACTCTTTCCATTCCTTGATCTCTCTGCAATGCTGCTGTCCCTGGGCAACCACTGATGCTCAAATACCCCTGATGTCACAGGACTTTGCACCCTTCAATAGCTCATCTGGTAGAGTGGAGGACTGTAGACCAGAATGTTACACCTCTCAGAAGGAGTCCATTCTTTCATGGGGAATCTCGCACTACTATACCATTCCTTAAGCAAGTCAAAATGTTTCCCCTCATTGCTCTTATACAACCATCCTTTTTCTGTCTCCTGGTGACATGCATCAAAAGTCCTCTTCCTTTTTTACATGAAAACACTTTATAGTTCCCTCCAGCTCTTCTTTATACTTGCCCAAACATCCTCCATTTCCTCAAGGTTCTTCACACCATCAGCTGTTAGTCCTTACACGACTTTGGTTGGCCTGGGAAGGGCAGCATGTTTGTAGTTACACTGTAGTTAAGCATAGTAACCCATGTGTGGTTTTACAAATAGAGAATAAATTGAAATCATTACTTCTCGTGCCATAGATATTCCATTTCTATTAATTCATCCTAAAACTGCATTAGTATCTTTGGCAGCCATTTTGGATTGGCTTAACCTTTTAAAACAGTGATAAAAAAGGATAATAATAGTGACAAAAAATATCATTGACTCAGTGTTGGTTGTGTGCCAGTCAATTTGCTAAATTCTTTATATGCAATATCTTAGAAATTTGAATTTATAGTGTACCAAAACCCTGTGTCCTTTTTACATGATGCTACAGACTGCATCCTTCCCAATCTATACTTAAATATATAGGTTTTGGACTCACAAGAAGGACTTTATACTTTTCCTTTTAAATTTAATTTTATTGTATTTGGCACATGCTTTCAACCTAAGTTCCCTCTTAAATCCCCTTCACTTATAGGTTTGACAAGTATTCCTCCTCTACTTTAAAACATGCTAATTAATAAAAACATTGAGCATGACAAGGTCAAGGGGAGAGTCATTTACCACATCACTAGAAACTTTCTAATGAAATTGTACTCATCCTTAATAAGAATGGTTTGGTAAAAAATTCACTTGACTCTAGTTTTGTCTCTTCTTTACCTCCCCCCATCACATTCATTGCTTTCTCAGTGCTTCTTATCTCTGTAAATAGGTTTACTATCTCACCTACCTGCTCTTAGGTAACAACTTAGGAGTCATCTTAGTTTTTTTCTCTTCTTTTCCATGTCCCACCTATTAGCAAGTCCTCCAAACATACTGTGAGTGTGTTCACTTTCCTTCATTTCCATGACCACTGCCCTGCTCCAAGCTCCCTCTTTTGCCCTGCTCCTCCCAGCCACCATCGTCTTTTTGCCATACTGTAACCAGTGTTATGCCACTGGCCTGTATAAAATCTTCTGATGCCTTCCCATCTCACCAAGAAGGAAACCCAAGTCCTTACTATGCCTGAAGGTCCTACATGGTCTGGTGCTTGACCTTTATGCCATATTTACCATTTTCCTTGGCCTTTCTCTTCCTTGAATAAACCATATTTGTCCCATTTTCAGGTCTTCAGATCTTTTCTTTCTGTCTTGGATTCTCCTTCCTCTGTTTTACACATAGCTGTCCATTCCCAAGCTTTAAGTTTTAGATAAAGTAAGAACTGATCAGAGAGATGGTTCTAGACCAGCGGTTCTCAACCTGTGGGTTGTGAACTCCTTTGTAACAATGAAAATACATCCTACATATTAGATCAATTTACATTACAGTTGAATTACAATTACAATTCATAACAGTAGCAAAATTACAGTTATGAGGTAGCAACGAAAATAATTTTATGGTTGGGGGTCACCACAACATGAGGAACTGTATTAAAGGGTCACAGCATCAGGAGGCATTAGGAAGGTTGAGAGCCACTCTTCTAGACTATCAAAATAGCCCCTTCTTCCCCTACACCTCTTGCTTATCTTATCACTCTGTTTAATTTCATTATACTACTTATTGCAATAAGCAATTATTTTGTTTAGTTGTATAAATTCTCCACTAGACTTAAAAGTCTTCAAATATTGGGATCTTGATGATTTTGTATAACACCTTATCCCTGGTGCCTATGATTAAAAAAGGTCCTTAGTAAATATTTGTTAAAGGGATAATAAACTCGCTCATTTTTTTTGTCATTCTGTCTCCTAGACTATGATGAGTTCATCAAATGTCTTGTGTAAATCAATATATGTATTATTGACCTTGTTTATGGATCTACCAGTTAGGAACCTTGCTAAGATAGAAATTGTTTTAATTGGATGGTGATTTTCCTTCATTAATCAAATCATGAATGAAATTAAGGGAGTTTACAAACTGCTTAAGACTTTACAGAACATTCTGTTTGTGTGCATGTACATATATTGAGAGGACAGATTTCAGCCTATATTTTAGTTATTCATCCCATATTTTGGGAGAAAATATATCGGTAGTATGAGTAAGATTTCTGAAAGGGTTTTCTCTTTTTTAATCTTTTCTCTTTTTTAAACTTTTAATTCATAAAAGTTAACCAACCTCTCCACTAGAGGTGGGTACTCTTTTCATAACTGGGGCCTGTCTGAAATTTTAGCGGGTACTAAGTCCATATCTTAAAAATCACATTTCCTATGTATGGTGTTCCAGCAACTTTGCCTTTTCCCCCCTCAGTTCTCTAAAGATTCCATAGAGCAGTTTGCCATCCTCAAGTGAAAGTTTGCCTAATAACCTGAAATATAATTCTCAGGTCAAAAGGTGACCTTACTTATAGTCCATGGGTGACCTTACTTATAGTCCATGGATGTTCCCATCAACCTTTCTTCTCATCCTGAGCTTCAATTCCCAGGTAACCAATGCTTGTCCTACTCATTTCAGTCAAAATATCTTTTTTCTTGGCCATGAGGATAAAAGCAAAACAGGAGCCAAGAAGTTCAGTTTCTTTTTGTCCTCTATCAACAATGCACCATCAACTTCAAATAGTAGGTACATTTTTTTTTTTTTTTTTTTCTTCTTTGAAGAAACGTGTTTGTAGGTAGCATGCTAAGAAGTATATGAGTGAAGCTAAAAAGGAGGGGGCAACAGAAGCGATGCTGTTGTAGGCACAGATGAAAGGCCCCTTGGGGTGAGCGATCAATGGCTGTGTTGGTGTGTTTTGACACAGGTCACAGACAGTGACAGAAACCAGACCCGGCAGTGTGCAGGTCTCCAGCCATTCAGATACAGGCACATTCACATGACTGTTACCACCAGACAATTACCACCAATTATCACTACCGTCCAGACTGTAACTTGTCCAGAAAACTGAGAAAGGAAACTCTAAGGATTCAGGACAAACTATCCACCTTTCCCCATTTTAGCTTCTTTTGCTTCCTTGGAAGGGCATATTATGTGTTTTCCAGGTGGAATACTTGTTTTCAAGGAAATCTTCTTGCATTAGCAGAGAAATGTGTATGTGTGTGTGTGTATCAATGCAATTTTATTGCTTGTTTGTCACTGTCTCTTCAGGGTCCTAGAAGGGAATGTGACTTTAGGGGTGGGGAGTGGGTTAAAGTCTGGCGAGAAGGGAGAATGATTGGAAATTAAGAGGGTGGATGGTGGAAGGCTTTGGACCCTAAAGGATGAGCTGGTGGTTGGTGAGACCACTGGCAAAAAATGGTGGTTTGAAAAACTCAAACTCATGGAAGCCTTTATGTTGACTTTCCTATCTTATCTGAGTAATTAGCGATCTCACTATTAGTGATGAAAACCCCCCGATACCCATGAAAAGAACACAAGTCTATACATTTACTAAGATTCCTCCAAACCAAGGACAATGAAAGTGCCATTCAGAGCTGGCCTTTTGGCCTGTACCCTTGACTTGGGTCTGCTGAAGTTTGAAGGATGCCTCCTGCAGTGTGATTGCCTGTCAGTTTATCTGCCTGAGTAGGTCACAGAAAATGATCTAAGCATCCTGCAAGATTGGTATTAAGTAAGGAGCTGAACCACAATGACCTTTTTTTCTTTATTTTTCCCTTCAACACATGAGATGAACATTTCCAGTGGTCAGTGGTCCACCCACAGAATGACACATCCTTCTTACTGTCTACTGTCCGCTGCCAGTAACTGGTGAAAGCAGCTTTTACAGTAATCAATGAACTGTCGTGATGCTGTTAAGGCAAAGCTGCTGCTCCACAGAAGGGTTTCCCTTCTTCCTGAGGCACTGTAGCACCCTGTCACATAGCATCACATGCTGTCACCCCATATCATGTGTATCCGCCAATCCTTTCAACTTCACAATTGCATCTGCCCTTTACATCTTTCTCATTAGAGTTCACTCTCTTTTTTGGAGGGGGTGTGGGGAAAGAGAGTCTTACTCTGTCACCCTGGGTAGAGTGCTGTGGTGTCATAGCTCATGACAACCTCGACTCTTGGGCCTGAGCAATCCTATTGCCTCAGCCTCTTGAGTAGCTAGAACTACAGGAGTGCACCACCATGTCCAGTCCAGTCCAGCTAGATGGTTTTTTTTTTTTTTTTTTTTCCCTATTTTTGGTAGAAACAGGATCTCACTCATGTTCATGCAGGTCCTGAACTCATGAGCTCAAGCAATCCACCTGCCCCGGCCTCCCGGAGTGCTAGGATTACACGAATGAGCTACTAAAATGTGTGATCATTTTGTTCACTCTCTTTAGCAAAATGAACCCAGTTTTGTTGCATTCTTCCCAGCATATTTCTGCTGGGTTAGCACAGAATCAGTTACCTACATCTAAGGAGACAAGTGTGCCACTGTGGGGGAAAGTTTTTTTTTTGTTGTTTTTTTTTTAATATGCCATTCTTGGAATGGCTTTAAACACGATTTAAGATATAACACCTTAAATTAAATTAAGTACATGCTCTAACTTGCTATAAGCAAGCAATTATGTGGCCACATAATCAACCAGATCAACCAACCAAAACAAGAGCAGGTGGGATAGAGGGAAAGGGATTAGAGAGGGAGACTGAAAGAAAAGGTATTTATCTACAATTCCCTCCTGTTCAGCACTGGTGTTATGGTGGAGTGTTTGTATGTCTGAGAGGGTATTTAGACGACAATTAAAGAAGCAGAGGCGTATGTGGAAATCTGGTTACTCTAGGAGTGAATAAGGGCATGGAGGCACCATTTAAAAAGGTAAGAAAGACTAATGCAGCCGGAGTGTGTTGAAGTTTTTGTTGCATGCACTGAGCGTGTGGCCCATTGGAAGGTGAGATACATAGAAAGGGCTATTTTGAAGTTTATAGTTTATCTTATTTGCTAATACAACGATTTACATGCACACCACCCACACATACACACACACTCACCCACTCTCCTGCTTCCCCTTTGAAGGCTCTGTGATTTCCATAAACACAATTTTTTTTCCTCCAAAATATCTTGAAATGAATTTTATAGCAGTCTGCAGTGGGAAACATTACCACGCTTCAGAATATGACTGGATTTGGCACCTGTAATAAATTTCCGGTGTCATTCTCTGAACCTGATGGACCTTGCTAGAATTTTAATAGCTTCTCCACATACCTAGAAATACAACCACAGTGCCTGTCACCTTTAGAAAATAATCATTCTGACATGCTTTATTCACTTACAACTCACTTGACACATTTTCAGTTACATTTAAATGTGAGCTTCATTTAGTCCCTCATTTCACATAGCAAAGGTTAGGTATTCATTGCATAAGTTGTTTCCAGAGATAGAAAGACTCAGATCAACAGAACTAGAATGTAACATGCTCATCGTATTCTTGCTAAATCTTCTGTATTCGAAATATATTTGGAATTAATTACAGATGTCTTTAATGTGATTTCAGGCTAATGGAAATATCAATATTGAGTGTATTGCTACTTAGCTGCCTTTTTTTCTTCCCCAGAAAAGTATCATTTCTTTTGCTTCTTGGGGAGTATTTTGTCCTTGAAAACTTGCAATGTGCTGATGATAGGAGGGAATGGAATCACGATTCAGATTTTAGATCCCAAATCTTCAATCTGAAATATTTTTCTTTCCATTTCAATTGAGAAGTCACAGAAAGATCTCACATTTTGAAGCATTAGGTTATTCATTTCAAAGCTAGAATGATTAGGTAATCTATTGAGGACACAAGTGGGCTGCCCAAGAACTCAACTTTCTCCTTTTTATTGAAAGAGAATTTTTGGACTGAGAAAAACTCAGAAAGATGGCAAAATCTCAAGAACTGGCTTGGCTTTCACTCATTGAAGTTCACGGTCACCAAATTCTAGTCTCAGAGGCTAGTGCAGCACCCCCTTGGGGTATGTCTTGACAAATGATTTGGAAGATATAGGCTGATATCTACCTGGTAGGTGGCTCTCTGCAGCTGGATTATTGCTGACATTCAATTTACAGTGTGGAGGTGGAGGCAAAGGATGATTTCTGTTTCTCTGGGCAGAACATGGTATATTGAAGAGGGCTCAGAATAGGAGTTTGTCCACTGGCAAGCCCAGCCAATAAAGCTGTTTTCTGAATAGGTGTGTGAGTGTATCACTTCTCTATTGCTTCACAGAACCCTTTCCAGAAAAGGAAAAGGGCCGGGGAGGAAGGCAGAGACTGGAGGTGGGTTATAGTCTTACCAAAATGCTCCACAGGGAGTGCAGATCAGAGTGCCAAGCTTCACGTGGAAATGTTCTCTAGAATGAATGTTTATAGGATGAGAACTTCTCCAATAAGTCAGGGAATGATTCTACCTCCTAGGCACAGCATAGGAAGAGAGCTTAAAGGAAGATTGTTCATTATAGAATGGTGCTCATCAGATTACTACTGATCTTTGGATTTCTCAAAGTGCCTTCATTTTCATAATCTCTCTTGTCCTCTAAATGAGCCCCATGAGGTCATTCAGACACACACTTTTCTCAGAGGAAAATGAGGACCCTGAAATACCAAAACCTTGTTGACTACACTGCTACGGCCCAAGAGAGCCCAAGGAGGTGCAGCATGTGTGACGTGGGAACTCAGATGAGGTGCTGGAACAGAAAGGACCTTAGATAAAAATTAAGAAAATGTGCTTAAATTAGAAACTTCAGTAGATAATAATGTATCCACATTGCTTCATGCATTATCAAAAATGCACCATGCAATTGTGTTTACACAGGAGAACTTGGATGTGGGGTACGTGGAACTCTCCATACAATCTTTGCAATTTTTCTGTGGATATAAAACTATTATAAAATACAAATACAAATAAAAGAGCCTTGAGAACTACTAAAAGAAAAAAAAAAAAGCAGAATGAAATCAATCTTGATGAATAACATTCTAAAATTCTGTACCCATCTCTCATGGAGAGTTAGCACAGCATCAGAAATGTTCTAATGATCAGAAGTTTGCATGGATGATTTTTTAAAAAATTTCTTCTTTTAGTCCAGCTAATTGATTTTCAAACCTTGATATGCATAATAATACTACTCAGGGTTATTGGTTAAAATCATGTATGCCATACTTTATGCTTTATTTGAGGAAACTTCTGGAGTACCATATATACTCGAGTATAAGCCAAGATTTTTCGGCACAAAATTTGTGCCGAAAAACCCGAACTCGGGTTTTAATATATGCAAAAACTACATACACTCAATTTTTAAATAGAAACTAAAACAGAAATATAATTTAAGGGAAATGTAATAAGAATGTAAATTATAATACAATAGTAGACATCACAGTATAGAAATGCACAGGCATGTTATACTAAGATGAATAATAATGACCAAAAAAAAAAGTCCATAAATTTCTAGAATACCCCTACAGTGGAGTCCTACACATAATACCCCCCAAGGAGAACACTGAGGAAGCCTACTCCCAGTGGAAACTAAATCTAGGAATTTTAAAGATAGTCTCTTGGGGAGTTGATGATCTCTTGCTGCTTCCTGGAGTGTCCTGAGACATTTTGCAGATCTTGACTGATGGTAGGTTGTTCTGCGTGTTTATACCATACAGTCCAGGCTTGATCACGTTAAATTTACTATACAGAGCTCCAGGTTAGTCTTGGGCAGAATCAGTCAGCAAACTTACTCTTTGTCTTTTATTTACTGGGGCTCGGCCCACCCTACACAGCTAGACTATTCTTTCCCTCTGCAATCTCCTAAGTCCCCCCACCAAGTCAGGGGCAGCTGCCCTTTGGGTAATGCTGAGACCTTTGTGGGTCATCCTAATGGTCTGTCTCAGTGTGACAAGATGTCAGAGATGGAAGGGACAGTCATTGTTCTTTCAGTATGCAGTGTTTTCAGGTCTTACTGGTGAGTGCTGGGCGAGGTGTTGGAGCTGCAAAGATGAATGAAAGGTGGGTTTCTACCTGGAAGGTATTTGCAAGCCCGGCTTGCAGCTCAGTGAGGGCGAACACTCAGCACGGAGAGCACGAAGGCCCTCACTGAGAAGACAGTGCTCGGGCTGAGTTTCGAAAGTTAAGTAGGATTATGGAATTTGGGGGGAAAAGTGAACAAATAAGACTTATCTCAGGCAGAGGAACAGCACATGTCAAAGTACAGAAATCTGGGGCCGGCACATAGGGACTACCCAGAAATGACAGGAAGCAAGGGGCAGAGGCAGCAGGTCAAAATCAGATGATCAGTACTGGCTCAAAAGCTTTTTAATTAAAACTGCTCTTTTTCTACATAGAGACACCAGGATCTTTTGATTTGGCCAACGGAGGTCATGGGCACCCTATTACTTAAATTATTAAATTTAAATTACTTAAATTATTAAATTTAAATTTCTTAAATTATTAAATTATTAAACCTATGACTTAAATTAATGCATATGGTGTGCCTGTATCAAAATAGCACATGTACCCTGTAAATGTATACACATATTATATGCCCATAATAATTAAAAATACACCATAGGTGTGGTCTGATGAATTACCCTCTCTCCACCCCCCAACTCGCCCCCCCCCCCCCGACCTCTCTCCCCTTCATCTTGGGCTGTAGTGGGGTTATAGCTTTCAAATGGAAGTGTGAGTGCTTATATATTGACCACACCTATGGTACATTTTACAAGGGTGCATGTCAAATCTACTAAGTGTAGAGTATAAATGTCTTAACACAATAATTAAGAAAGTACGGTGAAGGCTATGTTAACCAGTTTGATGAAAGTATTTCAAATTGTATATAAAACGTGCACCTTGTACCCCATAAATGCATTAATGTATACAGCTATGATTTAATAAAATAATTAAAAATACATTTTTAAAATGAAAAAGAAATTCATGCTTAGATCTTAATAGTTATTTGTGTGTACCTTACCTCTTTTAAGGAAAATTCTTAAGATGACTTACAGAAAAATATATATATTTATACACAAGTGCATATATATTTGATAAGGAGTAGAAAAAGGAGGTAAGGGAATAATGTAAGTCAAAACGTCATTATGTGTGTTCAGTGCCCTGCCCCCAGGGAGATGGTTTTGGAAGGGAGGATTATAAAATTCACACTGCGTCTTCTGTTGTTTCCTTAAGACTTGCAGCTCAGTATGGCTGTTTCAGAGAGAATGCTCTGCTCAGCCAGAATTTTCCTGAAAGATTCTGAATTGTGGCTTGAATGGTCCTGCTCAGGTGTGCTGTCCCTGCTGATGCTTCAGTGCATGGGTGTGGAACTCGAGCCAGGAGCCCTGAGCTAACTCCGTCTTACAGGCTGAAAATAGCCACAAGTTGCTGCTGTTTGTTTTTCTTGCTGCATTCTGCCCAGCTGAGCACACCTCCAGACCCAGGGGCGCGCTGTGAAGAGCAGGGGCGTTTTGGGATGAGGCTTTGACAGCCTGGCATGTGGCAGTTCATTGAGGTTAATTATAATTTTTGGTGGGCGTTTGTGTGGGGTTTTTTGGACTGCAGCCAGTGGTTAGAAGCCAGAGTCTTCCTTCTCATTTTGAAAACAGGAATATTTTATACTGTTCAGCACCAATGCCTTCCAAGTTTAGTCAGGTCGTATGCCTGAAAGCGCATGGCATGAAGTTGCTGTTGAGTGCTGCCCATTTATTTAACACTGTGTCTAAAGGCCACATGTACCGACCTGAATAACCGGAGGGAAACAGAATTTCCTGTGCTTTAAAAAACTCAGATATGCCCCAAACACATAGTCTTTCTGATATGAAATGCACATGTTACAGATAAATGTATTGTCATCTTTGAGTAATAAAAAGGCTTTTGGGGGGAGGGGGAAGAAATCGTTATAGTCAGGAAAGAGCCATTAGCTGAAAGGACTGGAAAAGGGCTGTGAAATCTGTGAAATCTGTGTGGAAAGACATCATTTTGATGATTTAGGATTGTTTCTGTTTTACATGCATTGCGGTTTTTGAATGCTTGTGGGGTAAAACGGCTTGATCAATTATTATGATAATGATGCACAAGTCAAATTATAAGTTTAATTATAATTATCATCTTTATATAGAGAGTTAATTAATCATAAAAGAGTACATTATATAATCTTTCTGTTTAATGAAATTCATTATGGAGGCTCCCAAAGGCCTAAGTGTAGTTTTCAACAAATTAGACCTGTGACTGAGGTTAAGGCTATTAATGCAAATGTGGTCTGGATTAGTCACTAGAAGGGACTGAATAAGACATTAGGCCCCCCCAAGTGTTAAAGCAGCAGACCCTGATGACACATCCTTTTCCTCTGGTAAGCAGAACACATAATTTAATGACTTTCCCAGTCGTCTTGAAATTTAGTAATAAATCTGAGACCGTGTAATTGAACTAGCGTGGGTGATCCACATAGCTGCACTCCTCACCGTTGCATGTAAAGAGCTACATTTTAAAGAGTTGGAGTCATTTAAAGGCACTAAAGAGGAAACTTTTGAGGATATAAGCTTTGAGCCACTAACTATCAAACCCTCACATTCAGAGGAGCAGTAATTGAGGATACTGTACATCGCACTGTCGTGGAATTGAGACAGAAAATGTTTGGAGAACAAAAGGAAGAGAAGATATAATCCTGTGTTCCTGGCAGAACTAAACCCTACCAGTCTATGCAGAGAGACAATCCTGCATTTTCAGAAGTTTCTAATGAGGATTTGTACCATTCTACCCTTTTATATAGCTGAACAAATTATCCAGGGCCCCAGGATTGAAATGAAATGCGTACCAGCCGAAAGAAATCAGGCCATGGATGGTGCAGGAGCATAATGGGTAGGCTCCATGGAGACCTGAATGTGGAGGAACAGGCCTGAACGCCGGGAAACCTGCTCCCAGCCGCTCAGAGCTTCCTTCCCTGCTTTGGCCTGAGCTCTGTTCCCCTGGGTGGGTTTTGTCTGAGTTATAATTTGGAAGAGTACCATTCATC
Source organism: Loris lydekkerianus (assembly GCA_963574355.1). Lineage (NCBI taxonomy): Eukaryota > Metazoa > Chordata > Mammalia > Primates > Lorisidae > Loris > Loris lydekkerianus. Next base: position 47,704 of record CAUYPK010059677.1, read on the forward strand.
GGGCTTCTTATATACCTGTGTGTAGTTTGGTTTTGTATTTTTTTATGTAAGCATTACATGGGCTGGATGGCAATTCATATCTATTTTATAGTGAGTTTATGGACTTTTTGTTATTAAAAATTTCAAAGTACACTTTATTCTGATTATAAAAATAATATACCCCAGAAAGTGTATAAAATAAAGATTAACAAAAATAAGATAGTAATAACTCACATCAAGATAGCTCTTACAATGTGCCAGTGGCTCTTTCTAAGTGTCATACATACACTAATTTATTTTATAAAGTCTATAATAGTTTTAAAAATAGCGTTTTAATCTAGTCATCTGTTTTGAGGGAGGCACAAAATAGGTGCTGAACAAATATTTAATAAATTTTCACTAGTTGTGATAAACATTTTGAGACCATTGGTCTTGTATTATAAGAGGACAATATTGAGGGAAAGGGAAATGGAGAATTATTCTTTAATGGGTGAAGAGTTTGTGTTTGGAAAGATGAAGACGTTCTAGAAATTGATAGTACTAGTGATTGCACAACGTTGCAAATGTACTTAAAGCCACTGAGTTAACACTTGAAGTGGTTAAATGGCAAATCTTATGTAGATATCACCACCATAAAATCCTAAAAGTATTGGAGCATAGTATACATGCCATTTGGAAACTTATTTTTTCTAAAAAAACTTACATATTTGTAACCCATTCCCAGGTGAATAAATGAACATGAAACATGAGTTTCTATAGCAGTTCTTTTCTTTTTTATTCCTCCAAAATCTTTGAGGGTTATGACTCACTCATATAAGAGTGCTTCTCCCAGACAATGACATTCATAAGGTCCTGATGTGGTGGGTGTTGGTGAAGCTATGCCAATGATTGTGGTATCTAAGAAATAAGCCATCTTACCTGAGAATTGCTTATCTATGGCATTCTTAATCCATATAGACCATACACAATTCTGACCATTTTCATCTTCCAATTCTGGCTTTTTCCTGGAGTTTGGGAGAAACATGAGATTTTAAGAGACATTTGAAACCCTGGAGCTGAGGGGTCACTGTCTGACACACAAAATATTTAGTGTTGTTTAGCTAGGGCTACCTATGAAATCACCTGGATAAAACTTTAAGAGGCTTTCAAATGGAAATTTGTACCAAGGTCAAGGGGATGGAAGGAGGTTGCTATTTTCATCTGTTCTGAGAGCGTTCCCCTGCCTCTTATCTGGTGGGTCCACAAACCCTGAATATAAATTGCTGAGTCTCCCTGATTGTGTGCAAATGCAGATTTAAGACGCATAAGTTGTTTTGGTGAAGGGAAGCAAGCACTCTCCTTGCAGAAGGATATAAAAATTTAGGTAGGGTGAGGAGCTATGTAAATATCTATAAAAGCTACATGTGAGATGTGGTTTCACCTAAGCTGACAATACTGTGAGAGGTAAGAAGTTCATAGAACATCCTAACATTTATTCTGTCAGGGAGTAGAGAGATATGTTTTAGTGGAATTCTGCAGTCATGGTACTTGAGAATTTACCAAGAGGTTCGCCTACTGTATTAGTTTCCTGACCCTGGGTGGCTTAGAACAACAAAAATGTATATCACACAGTTGTGAAGGATGGAAATCCAAAATCAAGGAGTTAGTAGAGCCATGGTCTCTCTGAAACCTGTAGAAGAGAATCCTTTTTTGTTTCTTCTTGCTTTTGCCATTATTGGCAATCTTAATGTTCCCTGGCTTGTCAATGCACCATTTCAATCTCTGTCACATCGCCACCAGCTCCTTGCATATTTTTGTCTCTGTGTCTGTCCTTTTCTTATGAGGACACCTGTTATCTTGGATTAAAAGCTCACTCCACTCAGTGTGACCTCATCTTAATGAATTACATCTACACTAACCCAATTTCTAAATAGGGTTTAAATATGTATTGGGTGTTCATATTTCATATTTTTGTGGGACACAAATTCAATACACAACACATGCTAAGGTGGTTCTCAAATACCAGTATTATAGATTTTTAGGTATCTAAATTTTATAGAGGTATCTAACTTTTATGAAGGATGGAATTGAGACACACAGAATTAATGAACTATCTGAGGCCATGTAACTCCTTGTAGGCAGATAAGATGCTCAGAGGTATTTGCATTTTTCCTTGGAAGGCAGCATCTGTCAACATCTACCAAATACCAGGAAATGGAGAAACACTGAATGTGAACTCCGTACACATGTGAGTTTTTGTGTGTGTGAGTGTGCATTTGTGTGTGTGTGTGTGTAAGGGAGGTTGCATTTAGCTATTTATTAAGTCTATCAAGAGGACAGGTGTTAATTTTCCCTTCCCTGTGTCTGACTGGTGGCAGTGTGATCCAGCGATCACCAGTGTGATCTGACTGGTGGCAGTGTGATCCAGCGAGAATGGGGATCCCTGGGTTTGAGACTTGGCAGTAATTTTCTAAATGATACATAGTAACCATGAAATCCGTCATTTAAACTGGAACATTTTGGAAAGTGAAGGAGTTCCACCAGTAGAATGAGAATAAACCAGGAATGTCTCTTAATTGAAAGTGACTACCACAATGCGTAGTCACCTTTAATTAAGAGAAGTTAATGGACCTCTCTGGGCCTTGGTTTTCTTGCTTACAAATTAAAGTGACTTTTATTTCTGAAATGACAATTAATTCCAGACTTCAGTGAAGACATATCTGGGGTCTTTGATAATAATCAGCTTTATTGAAGTCTAGCTTAAATATAACAAAATTAAACAATATTCAATTTGTTTTGACCGAGTGTAAGTTATCAAAATGACTTAGAACATTTCTGTTGTCCCTAGGGTTCTCTGTCACCTTTGTAGTCAATCTGCAATCCCATTTCTGGCCTGTGGGAACCCCTTATCTTCTTTTTGTAAATACAGATCTACTGTTTCAAAAATTCAGTTCGTGGAGAAGAGAAAATAATACTGTCATTTGCCTGGCTTCATTTATTTAGCATAATGTTTTTGGAGATTCATCCATATGGCATATATTGGTAATTCTTTTTTATCACTGAACAGTATTTCATGTACTGTTTACAATTACGTAAGTAGTCTTCAAGCAGCAAAGATTTGGGTAATTTCTAGTGTGAATAAAGCTATTCTAATGTGACTAAAACTTGTTTATATATGCAGGTAAAGTCTTATGTGGATAAATGTTATCATTGTAGTTTCTTGTCCTATGCCTTTTGGCCATTTGTATACCTTCTATGGTGCTGTGTTCGTCATAATTTTTATTTATTTATTTTTTAAATACTGTGTTTTTATTTACATTCTGGTTACAAATTATCTACTATTGATTTGACAAATATATTTTTATTTTTTTAAGACTGTCTTTTGATGAGCAAATATTTTAAATTTGGATTAAATCTATATCAATTATCTCTGATAATTCATGCATATAGTAGCCTATTTCAACAAGATCTTTGCTTAATCCAAAGTAACAAAGAATTGCTCCTCCTGTTTTCTAATTCCACATTATAATTTTTCAAAAAATTTTCTGTAATTCTACTACTCATCTTACATCTATGAACTATATTAAATCCTTTTATATATGGCATAAAAAAGAATTATTGTCCACTTTTTTCTTTTTTCATATCACTATTCAATTGAACCAGTATCATTTGTCAAAAAGGTTACACTTTCCCCTTTGAATTACCATGGAGCCTTTGTATAAAACTTATTTGGGGGGAGCTATATTATCTATAGCTCAGTAGAGTGCTGGCCCCACATAGCAGGGGTGGCAGGTTTGTACCTGGCCTGGGCCTGCTAAACAAAAATAAATACATAAAAAAAATAAGTAAAATGAAATTTTAAAAAAATACAAAAAATTATTGGATCATATGTATATGACTCTTTGAACTTTGTCCTCTTCATCATCCATCTATTTGTCTATTCTTGTACCAATACCATTGATTTTTCCTCATTCTGGCTTTATAGTAAATCTTAGAATCAACCAATGGCAGTTGTAATTTTTTTCTCCCTTGTCAAATTTATTTGCCTATTCTAGGATCTTTGTATTTCTATACATATGTGTATTTTAGAATCAACTTGATGATTTTTACAGGATAGCCTTTTTAGATTTTTATTAGGATTATACAGAATGTAGAAATTGCATTGAGGATAATTGACAGTATAAAAATGTTTCCTAGCATGAATGTGGTACAAATCTCTATTTAGTCCTTTTCTTTCAGTAATGTTTTATAGGTTTTAGTGTTTAGATTTTACACATTTTAAACTTACCTCTATCATGGAAATTGTTCCATATATGAAAGAGAAGAATGTATACTCTGCAGTGTGAGGGTGGAAGGTTCTGCCCAGATCTGTTAGGTGCATTTGTTCCAGAGCCCTGTTGAAGTCCAGTTGTTTTTTGCTGGTTTTCTGCTCACTGGTGTGTCTAGTTCTGTCAGTGGAGTCTTGGTCTTGAAGTCCTTGGCTGTTATTATGTTGTTGTTTATTCCTTTCATTATATCTAGTGGTATTTGTTTTATGAATCTGAGGGATCCTGTGTTAGGAGGTCCAAAGCAATTCTGGAACTCTTTCTGGAATAGTCATCAGAACTGTTATTGTATGAGGTGTGACAGTGAAGTTTACAAACTCATCCTAGAAAAAGTACTTTGAAGCGTGGACTAGGCTCTGGAATTCTGGAATTGCTGCAGGGCTTCCCAAGGGGAGGACTTTGAAAGTGACCCTAGTGATGTTCAGCAGTGAGGTATGTAGCACTTTTTCTGGGTTGAGCTTGCAAACTTAGTTGTCCATATATATTTAGAATTGTTATACTTTCTTATTGAATCAATCCCTTTATATAATGACCATCTTTGTCTTTTTTTTTTTTTTTACTATTATTGATTTAAAGTCTATGTTATCTGATATAAAAATAGCTACATTTGCTTGCTTTTGGTTTCCATCGCATGGAATATTTAGATCATCAGCTAGCTTACAAAACAAGTCTTAGCAAGTTAAAAAGAAAGGAAATTAGAGCACACACCCTCTCAGACCGCAGTGAAATAAAACTAGAAATCAGTTCTTAGAGGAACTCTCAAAACTGCATAAACACATGGAAAGTAAACAACCTAATGCCAAATAATCCTTCAATCGTGATGAACTCGATATATAAATAAAAAGAATTTTCAAATTGGGTGGCAAGAGCAAGACATACTGCCAGAAATCTCTGGAGTACAGTAAAACCAGTGCTAGGAGGGAAGTTCTACCGTAAATGCTTCCATCAAAGGATCACAGATTAACATCATAGTGTGATACTGAAGGAACAAGGAAAAGATCACACCCACCCAAAGCTACCAGAAGAAAAGAAATAACAAGTATTTGAGAAGAACTAAAATGAAATGGAAACTAAAAGGAAAACAAAATACAAAGGATCAACAAAAACAAAGTTGTTTCTTTAAACAAAATCAGTAGACTGCTAGCTAGATTAACCAGGAAAAGGAGAGAAAGAATTCAAATAAGAGAAATAAAAAGGAGACAATACACTAATACCATTAGACTACTGTGAAAACCTTTGTGCACATGAATTAGAAAATCCAGGGGAAACGAATAAATTTTTGGAAGCATAAAAACCTCCCTAGGTTGATTAAGGAAGAAATGGAAGTCCTTAACAGGCTGATAGTGAGTAGCCAGACTCCACGGCACAGGCCTATAGCCCCAATTGCTTGGGAGGCTGATGCAAGAGGATTGCCTGAGCCCAGGAGTTCAAGGTTGCTGTGAGCTAGGCTGATGCCAGGGCACTCGAGCCTGGGCAACAGAGCGAGACTGTCTCAAAAGAGAGAGAGGCAGCCACGAATGCTGGAGAGGATGTGGAGAAAGAGGAATCCTTGGACCTTTATCAAGTTTGCACTTTTAAATCTCCCTTTTGTACCATCAGTACAGAAGTTAAACATTTATTTTTAATTTGGTTATAAATACTATGACACAAACTATCTTTATTGCATGTTCATTCTTTGCTATGATGGGAAATGATTTCATAATTATCCCTGTTGAAAACACTTACGGAGGCAAGTTCTATTCCTTACCAGTTTGTTCTTCAGGCCTATTTCCATCCATCCATCCTCCCATTAATATTTATTAAATGCTGGAGTATGCCCAGTGCAATACCCAATGGGTTTGAGCAGAAGTGTTTTATAAGATATCGTGAATCGTTTTTATAAATCAAGTCTGAAAGTGAAATTCCTCCTTTTTTAAATATAAATTTAAAATTTTCACCTTACCGTTTTACTCATTCTCCTGTTAGACTCAAGAGCCATCACTTCTAACCTTTGAAAGGGGAAAAAGAGGCAAAGGTAATCATTGAGAATAAAGTTTTACAATCTTTGGAAAAAGGGACATAAACTATGGCAAAATCTATTTCCACTTATGATTGTAAAATTTGGAGGCAGAGGGAAAGATATATTGTCAGATAGACACATTCTGATTTCTTATGTTGGAAAAACCACAGAAGGCATCAGGAGTCACATAAAGGGAGCAGAGAACCCTGATGGGACTGGCCGCACCAGGAAAATCTATCGCATCTTTGGAAATAATAATAATTTATTTTTGTAGGTAGTAAGTCAGACTTTTTGTCCTTGGGCGTTCTGTTGTAAGTGGAAGCAAGTGATGTAAAATACAGCTCTTTCTTCTGTAATACACCTTCCTACTTCTCTTTATTAGTCTAACAAATCTGCTCTGTCTCTCGGCCCTTTTTAGCCATCACGCTATTTTCCATCCTTGGAAATTCTTTTTTTTTTTTTCTGCTTTGTGACAAAGTTTGTGTAATTCACTTTCAAAACCATCCCCCCTTAAGACCAGCTCTCCTTCTGAGGCCTTCTTGGGACATGGCTACTGGTTCTAGTTCCTCTGACTTACAGTCTTTCATTGATAATATTGATAAAACATGTATACATAGCTGAAATTTCCAAAGAGATCATGATTGAATACGCATACAGGAAGAATCACAAAAAGTGTATTTATGGTAAGCAGGATTTCCCTAATAAGATAAATAACAATAAGAAGAATATAGTTTTCGAGCTGTATTCCTAGGATTGAGGGTTAAGTGCAAAACACTAAATTTCTTAATGTGGTAGACATCATTCCCCAGAATCTGATTTCATGGCTTTCCAAGTGTCTCCTTAACTGCTTCTCACATGTACTAATGTCACAGTTAAATTTTACTTTGCATTTTTCCATATTTGGGGCTTTGCTTCTTTTTCCTTTGAAGAATATTTTCACTCTCTTGAGGTGAAAGTGAAAATGAGTAGCTCTGATGTAATTTTGTTGTTAAAAGTTTCTTGGCTCAAAGGAGTAGGGCGCCAGCCCCATATACTAGAGGTGACAGGTTCAAGGCCAGCCCCGGCCAAAAACTGCAAAAAAAAAAAGTTTTTTTCTCTCTTTAGCCAAAATTTCTCCAAAGTATGGCCAATAGATTCTCAATTACAACTGTGATGCTAGAAATTATTTTTGATTAAGCCATGGAACTTTTTGATCTCTTTCAGCCATTTTTACTTGATCCATTAAAGATTATTTTTCTCCTTGGAGAAGATAGGAAAAAATATGTATCTTTTTGGACCTTGAGAGCTTGTTTGGAGGTTCTAGCAGGGGAGTGCAGCTACCTTGGAGTATACCCTTGACCGAAGAACGGTCCTCCTATATCGGGGAAGGTCGTCCTCTTCGACCGAGTGTGCAGCTTTGGGAGGGACGCACATGGAGCGGTGAGGGAGGAAGGGGACACCCGCCTAGCCAGCCAGATCAGCCGAATCAACCCTGGCAATTAATGGGGTGATAGATGTCACAGCCAGATCACCCTCACATCCTCATCTTTTTGGTTTGTTTTGTTTTAAGCTAAAACCTAGACTTATAAATATTAACCACAAACTTTCACTATGAGCTCCTAAAGCACTATTTTTTCTTTCTTGTTAAAAGTATATTTATAAATTCTGGTTTTGTTTTTGCAACATAAAATTGTAGTAAGGCAAAGAAAGGCTTTCACAGGCACTTATGCTTTTCTGGGGTTTTATTGCCAGCTGTGTAGAAAGGGCTGATAGGTTTGTTGCTATCTTCTATATTTCAATTTGGGTTAATTAAAAAAAAATATGTATTTTTTCATACAGCAAATATTTGTTGATTGAGAACGTATGATATAAGAGAAATCATGTGAGAAACATTTAAATATTTTTTGCTTTTTGTCGGTATATTGACTCTATAGTCTACCTGGAGAATCCATCTGCCTCCCACATGATTAAGATGATGACGCAGGAAAGAAAGGGTTAATGCTTCTGACAGTCAGAGAAAAGAGTTTGCAGGATGAGAAATTCTGGAAATTTCTGGAAATTCAAACATTTATGTGTGTCTATGTGTGCGTGTGTGTGTGTGTGTGAGCGCGGGGGTGTGTGTGGGGAGCGTGTGTACAAGACCATGTCTCCTTCAGGGTCATACGTGGTTTGGATGTTGGACTGAGTGCAGGGCTGTCTGTCATGGGCTCTATCCTGTCATAAAAAGTAAGAAGAGTGTAGGGAGGAAAGTACAGACTAAAAGCTAGCCTTATATGGCAGAGGTCCAGAGAGACTGGCAGGGGCACTAGAGTTTAGGAAGGCTGGAGAACACTAGAGGATCTTGACCTAGACCAGAGGGATTGGGCTAATCTGGTCTACCAGTGACTAAATTTAGCTCTGAGGACCAGCAGACCAACCAGTCATCCATGAGAAAAGAACCATCGCCCCAGACACCAAGGAGCCATTCCATGAGCCACATCCCTCACAGCAAGGAAGCCACCTTAAAAATGATCAGGAGATGAGAATAAAAATTGGAAACTAAGCTGTTTTGACTCAAGAGTCCTAGCATTATCTAAAGGGGAACATTTGTGTGTCATGTCAGACTGAGTTTGGACCTTTAGTGTTTGTTGTTTTTGATATACCCAGCAGGTAGGAATTATGAGGAAAAGCAGATTAGTTAGGGAAAAATTAAGGAGCTAGATTTTTTTTTTCCCACAATGAAGAGAAGTGTGGACAAATTTGAACCACTGCTACACTTACTGTGATGGTTGCTTGGACCCGAGGCTGGGGGTGGGAGGGGAGAGCCCACACCCCCGTGCCCTTTCTTCTGCTCTGTCTGCGAAATTCCCCACTGCTGTCCTGCCTTCTCTGTCCACTTTTTATTCTCCCCTCCTTTTGCCCCATAAATCTTTGTTACTCTTTTCATTTCTAGGGCTTCATATAGGAAGGGAAAGGATTACTGTAATTTTAAGGAAACTGCCTGAAATTGAATATTAGACATTACAGTTGTTAGAGACCTTTGGTTATTGGTTCACGAGGCCTTAGACTTCACTCTGCTGACCCGTCCAGACACTCTTGACTTAACAGCTGCTGTCCTAGATGAGGCTCCGACGGCTACTTCTGATGAATGCTGAAACTAGCAGCTGGCTGCCCTTCCTTAGTGTGCGTCTTTATGTGCTCTGCAGATGAATGTCAGGGGTTGGCTAAAACAAAGACATGTTCTGCTGCAGTAATTCAGAAGCAGTTCCCAGGAATGTTACATTAAGTAGGAGCAGATAATCCCTTCCAACAGAATTGTGGTTAGGCTGTAAGGTTGTGTGAGTCACAGAAGCCTGGGAAGGACGGTGGGAATGGAACGGACTGCTCTCCAGTACTGTGCGTGATTTGTGGCATTCTGGGCTTGTTCTGTCAGGAGAGGTTCAGATGAGTCTCACAGGTTTCCCATTTGATAGAGACACTTTTGTGTTAGTAATTGCCAGTACCCCAGAAATAATCATGTAGACTTGTGGTTCTGAGCTTGAATGAAATAAGTTTGCAGGCGGCTGGCTCTGCCATTCCTCCCTTTAAGGACCTCCATCCAGTTGGTCCATGAAGATGTGGACACAACGGTCTTTACCACTCTACATCTACTACTGTGCTTCCAAGACGATGCGTGCTCTTGCTGTAAAGCTCCTGAAGTGTCTGTAATACTTGGAAAACATGAAGTTTTTTATTAGTTTCTTGTATCACTTGTCTACAGCCATGTACTGCATGACAGCGGTTCGGTTAACAAAGGGCACTTACTGATCATAGTAAGACAGTGGTTTCCTAAGATTATGACGGAGCTGAGAAATTCCTGCTGCCCAGTAATGGCATAGCCCTCCTAACGTCTTGGCATAACACATCACTCACGTTTGCAGTGATGCTGGTGCACACAGATGTGCTGTGCTGCCATTGGCGTAGGCGTCTGGCATACAGTTTACATACAGTCCATAATTCTTGGTAATTATAATAAACAACAATGTTAGTGGCTTATGTATTTACCATACTATACTTTTTTATATCAATATTTTAGATTGTACGCCTTCTTTTTATATTTTGAAAAAGCCTATAAAACAGCCCCAGGCAGGCCTTTCCAGAGGTCTACTAGAAGAAGACATTGTCACCACAGGAGGTAACAGCACCATCCGCCTTATCACCCCTGAAACCCTTCTGGAGGGAGATGGGAGGCAGTGGTGTGGACAATCCTGACCCTGTGTAGGCCTACACCAATGTGTGTCTTCATCTTTTTTTTTTTTATTATTATTAAATCATAGCTGTGTACATTAATGTGATCATGGGGCACCATATACTAGTTTCATAGACCGTTTGACACATTTTCATCACACTGGTCAACAGTGTGTCTTCATCTTTAACAAAAAAGTTTAAAAGGTAGAAAAATTAAAAATAGAAAAAAATAATGAAACAGACTATCCTTTGCGAATAAAGATATGAAAAACATTTTTGCAGCTGTATTATGTATTTGTGTTTCAAGCTAAGTGTTATTATGAAACAGTTAAAAACTTCAACATTTAAAAGCTTATAAAGTAAGAAAGTTACAGTAAGTGAAAGTTTATTTCAATTATTGAAGAAAGCAGGATGCTTGTTATAAATTTCATGTAGCCTGAGGGTACAGTGTATATAAAGTCGTGGGACAGTGACGTCCTCAGCCTTCCTGTTCACTCCCCACTCACTCACTGACTCACAGCCATGTCCAGTCCCACAAGCTCTACTGATAGTAAGTGTCCTGCACAGTTGTGCCATTTTCATGCCGTGTTTTCACGCTTCCCTTCCTATGTTTAGATGTGTTCAGACACACAGTTGCCGCTGTGCTGCTGTTGGCCACGGGGTGCAGTGTGCCATCCAGGCCTGCAGCCACGGAGGCCCTGGGCTCACCACACAGCTCAGGTGGGTAGCCAGCCACAGCATCTAGGCGTTCTGTCCATACAGTGATGACATTGCCTCGCCCCTCATTCTTCAGATGCATCCTCACTATCAAGCCACCTGTGACTGGGCTCCGTTTTCCTGGACGCCCTTCCCAATTGTAAGTGGCGCCTGGGTTTCTGCTGTGCTCCCTCAGACCCAGTGCTGCCTACTTTTCTCTGACACCCCACTTCTCATCTTCCCTGTGGCACTCCACGTCTGTGAGTGTCCCCCTAGACTGAATATGTCTCATAAATATTACCATTATATATAGAATGGTTTCCATTATATTTAATACCAGAATTCTCTGCTTGGTGTCCCTGCTACAGCAGGAAGGCAGTATTTCCATTTTGCAATCCCCAGCACCTTACACGATGCTCAATATTTTGGGGGCACTCAAAAATTATTGAATGAATGAAAGACTAAACCTACCGTTGTAACTGGAACTCCCACAGTGGGCTTGGCCATGAAGGGTTAAATGAGTTTGTGTGGACAAGGCCCCAGGCTTCTGGTCTCCCTTGCTCCCCTCTCTCCCTTCCCTCTCACGGCTCCCCGCCGGGCTCACTCTGCTCAGTCACACTGTCCTCCGGGCTGGAGGCCCTTGGCAGTGGCTGCCCTCTTAGCCAGGAGGGACCTCTGCCCGGTTGTCTGGGGGCTTGGTGCTCACCTCCCTCAAGTCTCCGCTCGTACGTCCCCTTCCCGACGATTGCAGCTCCTTCCCTGTCTTGGCACTGTTGCTCCTCTTACCCTGTTCTGTTTTCCTCTCTTTTCCATGGCCCTCGTCACCCTCAGTATGCTGTGTCTGTCTCTCTCCCACCTTGCTGGAAGGGAAGCTCCCCAGGAGGGCTGCCGTCCTTATCTGCTTCCTTCACTCTCCTGTCCCCAGTGACATAGAACAGAACAATACTTAAGAGCACCAGAGACACTCCGTGGATATATTTTGAGTAAAGCTTGTCTAATACTCAAATATGTTTCTTAGGGGGTTCCCTATGAAGGCATTGTGTGATATTAACAGCGTGGTGTCCGTTAGTTTACTTGCTTTCCTAATATCTACGGTGAGAGGAAGTGAGAGATAAAGGCAGTGCTTGCCAACGGGACGAGAGCTGGGAAGGCGCGGACACTGTAATGCATTGGGAGTGGAAACACCCAGGAAGGCTGCGCTTGGGACAATCCACAGGTGGCCTGTGGTAGCTGAGGGGAAGGAGATTAGAAGCACTGTGGACAGTAGGAGTTCCAACATCCTAACATTGTTAAAATGTGAAACTTAAAATAAATTTACTTTTTTTTCATAAGTTCTGCTTAGGGTAAATCTTTCAGAAAATAATTACTCTCATGGTAATTTTCATCTGAGTACATTTAGCAGGCAGAGCCTGAGGATGGTCATTTCTACTAATGAGGGCACAAAATATTTATTACCTTGATGAACTTGCAAAGTATTGTTAAAAATTTACCCCAGAGCAAACGGATTCTGGAGTAGAAAGGACCTTAGGCTAGTGAAAATAGAGCTCCGTATTTTTGCCCAAATTTATTTAATTTATACAAAGTTGAGAAAAAAAGAATTAATTTATACTATGTAACACACATTGCTTACAAGAGAAAACATGATTAAAATCTATTTTGTGTGTGCAGGTGTGTAAATTATCCTCCGTTATGTTGGCCTGGAGAAATAAGACTACCTTAATGTATCAACATTTCTCCTGTTGTTAAGAGCCTGTTTTTTTTTTTTTTTTGGTCATTCTTTGCCTTTACAAGAAGGGACTGACAATTTAATATTTAACACTCAGGAGTATTTCCTTGTCATCTTTACTATTTGACTTTACTATTTGACACATGTGACACAGAAAACGGTCTTTGAGGAATGAAATTGACTAGTATTCACATCCAAGATAAATGGAAGGAAAATATATCAAATTATATTTAAATAAGCTATACCATGTGTTGATGTATGGTGTTTTGACTTCCAAAAGAAAGTCATGTCTTTATCTTCCAGGTTTAAACTGCATTAAGCCTGCAGGTTTCAGATACATGATGCAGCACATTTCCTTTGGAGTAACTTTGCTCATATGTCTTATTCAAGATGAAACAATCATAACGCTACGTGTTTTTCATCACCATTGCAGAGGTGAAGACTAATGTGATGATGTTAAAAAAGAAAGCATGTATCTTAGAATGCTGAAAGTTTTTATTTATTTCTTATCTTGTTAATAAAAAGGAGCACTATCGAGAAATTTATCTTTATGCTTTGGGCCATAAGCTGGTGACATAATAAAGACATGAAAAAACATTATCCTCTGAGGTATAGTGCTAAGCATTTGGACAGGTACATCAAATATATTTTCTTTTCTCTCTTTTTAAATATTGATTGTAGAGACCACATTTGTAAAGTGCATGCAGAATCAGTTGGAAAATAAATCTTCAGACCGCAATTTCTCCTTCTGCATAAGGGCTAACCCAGAGCTTGTGAGTTCTTTTATTAATAGTTAGAGTTTGTATGCATATACAATCGTGGGTGTTAGGATGCCTGTAATCTGCCTTACAATACTTTTGCATAAACAGTGTGATATAAATGTGCATTAGTTAATCTCTACCTGAGGGGTATTCAGTAGTTATAATCCAGTATTCACACTCCAAGGATGGTCAACTAGCACTTAATTATCAAGGCCACACTCCAGAGGCACTATCATGAGTATTTTGGCTTTCTTTATCTTCAGCCCTAAAGATTAGCTAATTAACACATTAGCAATGGGTTTTCATTGGCAGAATTAATGACTTGCTAATTAGCATCATGGATGATATAAATGACTTATGGAGGTGACCATAGTTGTTTAAAAATATTAGATGGGCTAAAATATTTGAGACATGCCTCATCCTTGCCTAAACAAGATGTAAAATTGTACTGAGTCTTTTGCTCTTCATCTCTTGAAATGGCACCTGAGGCTTACTTCTAAAATAGTCTGGTGTGCTGTTCTGACCTTTCAGGATTCTGATTGCCCAAGGCTGCCTGTCAGATTAACTGAATTCTGACTCTAGAATATTATTATTTTATATATATATATATATACTCCCTCCATCCAAGAGTTCTTATGCAATGTATGGTTCAAACACTAAAAAAGTCAGTGACCTTAGACTGAACTTACAGGACAAGCTCTAAAATCATTTTATGTCTGCCAATGTGCATGTTTGTATGTCTGGATATATTTGCTTTCTTTAAGATTTGGTTGTGAACATAAAAAGATGCCTCTGTCATCCGTACTTCCATTTACATATTTACTTGTTGTAGTCTGAATGTTTGTATCTCTCTCAAACTAATATGTTGAAATTTTAACCCCCAAGGTCATAAGTCCAAATCTGTCTTCAATGGTATCAGAGTTCTTGTAAACTGAGCTCAAGGAAAGTCCTCCACTTTTCTGTGCTGTGAGGATAGTGAAAAGGTATATCCATGAACCACGAGCCTAGCCTTAACACCACGTCTGCCAGCACCTTGGTCTTGGACTTCTCAGCCTCTAGAACTGTGAGAAATACATTTCTGTTGTTTATGTGGTTTTTTTGTTGTAGCTGCCTGAATGGACTGAGACACTTGTTAACTAATTTATTATTTCATAACTACTTCAACAGGCAGTTATTAAACATCTGCTGTGTATTAGACATTATGTTCTTTGCTGGGGATATAAAGATGGAAAAGATGAAGTTCTCCTAAGGAGTTTATGTTTAGTGGGAAATACACGAACATGCTCAGATGCTTATGGATACAGCAGAGTGATACCTATAGAGGTTTGTGGAGGGCATGTTACCTGATTAGAGAGGACCAGGGACTCCTGGGAAAATAGTGAAACCATAAGACAGCCAAGGTTTCCCGGGGGAGATGTTGAATACATAAGCAGTAGTAGGTAAAAGTGGGTAAAATAGTTATCAGGGTGACAGAAGAGGGACAAAGAAAGGGGAGGAGGCCTAGTAGAGAGAGACCCAGGTGGCCTAACGTTCCCGCCAGCTTCACTGAACTTCAGACACGTTCTTTCTGACTATGTGCTTCTAACTTCTCTTTTCCTAGAGCATTGCCTTTAGAAAATTTGCAATTATAAATTCTTTCTCTCCCCTTTGAGAGTAATCTTCATAATTCGAGAATTTCTTTCTGAAGAACCTGGGGGTGATCCCTTTGAGATATAATCATCTAAGGCAGGGGTTCTCAACCTTCCTAATGCCTCGACCCTTTAATACAGTTCCTCATGTTGTGGTGACCCCCAAAATAGCAACAAAAGGAACCGTATTAAAGGGTCATGGCAGTAGGAAGGTTGAGAACCACTGATAATGAGATAGTGCTCAGACTCCCATCTCTCTGGGCAGGGAGGGACCTAACTTCAATGAGCACCACCAGGCAAACATAGTGACTTTCTCATTCCCACCTCCCTTTCTTCCTAACATGCTCTAGTTCTTTTGTTTCAGTTTACACCAGCATGAAAAACTTCCTGCCTTACGTTTCAACAGAATCGAGTTCAATCTTTCTCCCTTATTGCAATAATCTTGAATAAAATCTTGCCTACTGAGTTCTTTCCGGTACAATTTTTTCTTTTTATTTTCTTTTTTTGACAAGAAGTAGAAAGAAAATCCAAAATAGGTGTATTTACAGAGACACAAGGGAGGGGAGGTTGATGAAGTAATCAGCACTGTCAAAAACAGCAGGAAAAGTCCAGACAATGACAGGCTGAGAAATGTTGATGGATTTGTCAATTCAGAGTTTTTTTTTTTGTTTGTTTGTTTGTTTTGTTTTTGAATTGATATGAGTCTCTTCAAATGTCACTGCTGTGTAACTGTGCCATAAATATAATTTTATTTATTTATTTTATTTATTTATTTTTATTTTATTTTTTATTAAATCATAGCTATGTACATTGGTATGATCATGGGGCATCATACACTAGTTTCACAGACATTTATATCACACTGGTTAACATAGCCTTCCTGGCAATTTCACAGTTATTGTGTTATCCAATCTTCTCATAAGAAGTCTGCCTACCCCTCGTCCCCCATTTACTAATTCATTATTAGTGAATTCACTCAGTGAAATTGACCAAGCACTTCCTGAATGTCTAGCAGTTAACTCTAACCAAACTCTGAATTGTAGAATCGGTCCAGAAAACCGAAAGGATTAATGAATGAGGGGGCCAAGCCTGCATCTAGCAGACATGAATAAAGCTCAGAGTTGAATGATCTTTCTCATAATATTGATAGCTAACATTAAAATATACCTGGATGTGTTCTAAGTCTGTGGCCCCCACCTTCCAAGCTGCAGAACGGTACCAGTCTGTAGCCTGTTAGGAACTGGGCAGCACTGTGGTGATGAGTGCCACACAGTGCATCTCTCCCTGTGTCCCTCCATCCCTGGATGGGACCATCTAGTTGCAGGAAAACAAGCTCAGGGCTCTCACTGATGGTGTATTATGGTGAGTTGTATCATTTTTTCATTATGTATCACAATGTAATAATAATAGTAATAAAATACACAATAAATGTAATGCCTTGAACCATCCCCAAACCATCCACCTCCCCCCTGCCTCCCTGTGGTCCTTGGAAGAGTTATCTTCCCTGGTACCAAAAAGGTTGGGGACCACCGCCCTAAGTACTTGATATATTTTAACTCATTTAATTCTTTGTAACTCGATGAAGCAATCGTATGATTCTCATATTCCTTTCCAGGTGAGGAAAATGAATCCAAGAGATGTTGTTTAACTTGTTAAGATTATATAGCTAGTATATACCAGGGATGGGGTTTGAACTCCATCTTGCAGTCTGACACCACGTCCTGGTCTCCTGTCATTTTGCCCTGCCACCCCCAGTAAGAAGGGAGGAACAATGGTTTGGAAGAGGTGATGGAAGACTCTGTCCTCAACACCCTGGAATCTGCACAGCCTCCCTAAAGAGTTAAACTCAACAGTGGAAACTATTTTTTTTTTATAAAGGTTGAATCCATAAGGGACTTATCTATAACAGAAAAAGGATTCAGGATAGCATAGTGGGATGGATACAGGGGTGTGAAGCTTATAACAGTGAAACATTGGACATAGCCTAAACGTCTTTCTACACGGCATTGATTATATGAAATATGGTATAACTGCACAGTAAAATATTATGCAGTCATACAAATCTGGAATATTTAACGATACAGGAATACCCAGAATGTATTTGCTGAAAAAGTTGGTCACTAAACAATATCCTGTCACCACTCTAATAATAAAGAAATTTATAGGCATTGCTCTGGTAGACCAAGGATGGAAGAACAGCAATTCACTCAATAAAAGGAGTGGGGAAATATTTTAAAGATAATTCAGTTCCCGCCTTTGCTCATTTTATCACCACAGTTCCTTAGGGGAACCAGTACTCAGGAGCCACTAGTTGTTAATATTCTAATCTCTCTGCCTTTCCAGGACTGTTGGCCTCTCCTGTTTTTGGTTTCTGCATGTCCTTCTGTCTCCTCCACCCTCACACACCAACTGATCTGCTCAGATACCATGTATGTGTCAGTGGCAATTGCCGATATCATCATCAGTCTCCCTGGGTCTGAACTCAGATTTTTGATGCAGAGTGATGAGAATGAAATGGATTTTTGGCCAGTCAAGAATTATCTTCCTAATTCAGTCAGCTGTGACCTGAGCCTGAGGTCTGGTCCTGTCCCATGAGCTGGGGCTGTGGGCAGGAGCTTCTGGAGGATGTGGTTTTGGATAAGGCAGGCAAACAAGTTTCCCATATATGTAATCAGTGTGTATATCATTTCTAAATGTTGCTATGCCTGGGTAAAAGTTTAATTTTATTCTTTCTGCTTTTTTATACTTTCTAAGTTTTCAGCAAAAAAATATGCGTTTTTTTCAAAACAGTAAATATTTACCAAAAGAAAAATGGGTGTGTGTGGGGGGGTGAACAGGAGAAAGTGCAGATCAGTAAAGGAATGTGACCAAGAACATTGGCAGTTAAGGAAGATTAGAAATAATTGGCTTCAAGCAGCGTGATAACATTTGTTTGTGAATAATAGGCTGAGGATCCCAAGTGATGTCTGATTTGGTCTCAGGATGCTGATGAGACTATGTCAAGATTTCTGAAAATTGAGGAGGGCTGTACTTAGGCTGAAGGTTTGAAGGAGTTTGGAGGGAATCTTGTCCTTAGATCTATTTTCTATTAAAGAGTATCTGTCTTATGAAAATATCTAAAGTCAGAGTCACTGATAATACAAAGGCTTGCCTATGCATATATATTCTCAGATTATCATTGGAAAAGATTTTATTTTGTATTATTCTTAATGTTTTTTAAATCAAGTATGTGCTTTTGCAAAATAAGAAAACAGGCTTGAGAATTGGAGCATTTTTCATCAGGATCCCTGATGATACACCACTCGGGGGCATAGATGTTTTCATTAGAGTTACATTTTTTGTTCACTTATTTCTACCGTGGTGATTGCACAGAGTCAGCTGTGATGTTCCTGTGTGGGAAACATCATGCAGGAGAGGAACATTAGTTAGGGGGAAAGTGTGAACTGCCCTTATCAACAGAGCAGCATCACGGGGGACCATCTCTGAGACCTTGAGCAGGAATGCCAGAGCCTGGTGTGACTGGGAAGAGATGCCTTGGGAATCACCCTACACACTATTTAACGTATTGCAAAGCATTTTAAAACCAGAGTCTTAAAATTTTATGTTGATCATTGTACTTTGATGGGAGAATGCAAAATTAATTGTTAGATCTCAAAAAATACAAATATTTTAAGGGAGAATGCAAAATTAAAGGGAGAATGCAAAATTAATTGTTAGATCTCAAAAAATACAAATATCAAGGTCTATGACAAATATTCAGATAGGGAATGTGGATCATTTTTATATGCTATTCTCCTGAGGGACGAATACTTGTCTATGTATAGTTCCTGTGTAACATAATTTTACAGATTCATCCAAAAACATTTATTGAACACATAGTAAGTATCTGGTCCTGTACTTGGTACCCAGCAGGCAAAGATGCATTTTTGACTTCTTAGACCTCTGAACCTGGGGGATGAGAATACACATGAGGAGGATTCACTCAACGCTGTGTGAAATTGCCAAGTGCAGCTCTGTTCTGTGGGGTGCATGGGATTAGGAGCAACTGATTCATCCTGGTAAAGAAATTGTTGGCTCTTAAATAATGTAGTCATATTTCCTTGTTCCCCTTGACAGGCTGGTTTAAGCTTGTTGTCTCAGAGTACTTATTAATAGCTCTCTCTTTTATCACCAAAAGTGTACCAGTAGGAAACTTAAATTATGTGGTCATCCTAGTCTGATAGGATGAAACTTAAAATCTGGGTTGGATCTGGGTTGTCAAAATACATGTATACTCAAGGAAGCAGTTTGATTTGCATTCTGAACATTTAGGGTTTCAGCAGGATGTGATGTTTTAGAAAAGACAGCTCAGGTGGTCCCATGGAGGAGGCATTAGAAAAGGTTGCTGGAAGTAAACAGTGTAAGGGGTTATCACAGATGTCCACAAGTCAGGTAATGAGGCCTTCAATTCAGAGAGTGATCCAGGGGATAGAAAAAAAATAAATAAATAACAAGATACACACTCCCTTGTTAGTTGTAAGTTTACATTAGCATGTGTAGGTTAGTGTAGTTTAAAATGAATACTTTTGTTTTTCTAAATGACAATTAATATTCTATACAACCATAACTTTTGAGGTCCTGTCCTTGAGATAATTGCTCCAGTGAGGCTGAGAGTAACTTTTGCAAATTTATCGTATAGAAGACCAAAGGCAATTCAATATAATTTTTTTTATACATGAACCCTATGAATTTTAACTCTCAGTTGCTAATTAGAAAGTAAAAGTAAAATAATGTAAACATATTTAATCTGTAACTTGAAACCTGCAGGTTTACCAGTGTGTTCATTTCCTTTGTGCATGCGCACAGGGAGGAGCCTCACCGTGTACCGCCCCGGGCCTCACTAGTACAGAGTCCGCAGCTGTTTAACATGTTTATAGGGATCATAAATCCAGCTGTTGTCAGTTTCCATTACGCCAGTTCCTATAGTTACCAGTGACATTCAGCACCTCCTTAACAGTTCACACTGAACCCAAACTGCTTTTTGCTTTTACTCAGGTGAGTTTCAATTGCTTAATACCCTCTAATTTCCTACCTTTTACATCTTTTTATTCCACGTGCGTCCTGTTTCAATCTATTCCTCAATGTGATTCTTAGCTTGAAAATGCAGCAATCACCGTTTTCTGAACATAATCACCTAATTCAGACACAGTGTGGAAATTCACCGAGCAGATGAGAGACTCCAGTTTCCAACAGGTTAACCAGAAGCGATTCTTATGACGTGGGTGATGCCTTAAGGTTTTAATCTATCTTTTAAAGTCAAATCACAGGATGTTTAATTGAGTCCTGTTGTGAGACTGATGATTATATTCGAAAACAATTTTTTAAAAAATAGAATTTATTTTTAAGAGCAATTTTAGTTTTGTAGGAAAATTGAGCAAAAGGTAAAGAGCCATCCCACGTACCGTCTGCCCCTGCACACACATAGCTGCTGCTATTAGGAACATCCCCGCCTGGGAAACATTTGGTGCAGCTGACGACCCTGCACTGGTGCACTGTCTTCAGCCTTTATATCAGGGTTTTCTTTATATCAGGACTCTTTATATGAGGGTTCTCCCTGGGTTCTGTGCATTCCACGGGTTCAGAGATATTTCTGATGACCAGCTCCCTTCATTCTAGTATCACTCAGGCATAGTTTCATGGCTGTAAAATCCTCTGTGCTCTGCTAATTCATTCTTTCCCCCTCTCTCCCCTCCATGATGGATGCTCTTCTTAATGTCTTCACAGTTTTACCTTTTCCAGAATGTCATACAGTTGGGTTCAAGCTCTTTCTCGTGACTCATCGTATCTCAAATGTCTTCTCTGGAGAGAGATAGTTCCTAAAATAGCCCATACCTTTATTCAGCCACTTTGCTTAATATAAACCTTTTAAATATGTATTTTTATAATACTTATTTCCCAAAATTACCTTATTTATTATTTATTGTTTGTCTCCTCCCATAGAGGGAGGGACTTTGCCTGCTTTATGTATGGCTCTATCCCCACTATTCAAGTAATCCTGGAATGTATTGAATGAAGAATGAATGAGGGTGTTGTGCTGAAGCCCTTGACACAGGTTCGATGCTTACATGGTGGGATCTAGTCTTAATAACCACTCAATTATTTCTCTTCAAAGTTGTCAAGTGGGTATTCCAGTGCAGAAATTAGTTGATTTAGAAATTTAAGAAAAAAATCTTTGTAAATTAACCCTCCACACATTAACTTACTTGGCACCTGCCAGCTGTTTCTCTTTGGAATTCTGATACATACTCTTTGCTCACTAGACAAAAGATTGCCTGCCATTTTTAACATTCAGCATGATTTTCTTTTTCTTTGTTCTGGTCTGAATTTTTAGGAAGTACTCTCTCCACATCGAGGTAGGAAGACCTACTCTTTCCTTTGTTGTTTTCCTGTTTCCTATATGCATTTGTCATAGCACCTACGACACTTTATTACATCTTAATGTTAAATATTAAGACCCTTCACTGTGCTCTGTTTTTGAGGAAAGGGCTCTTTCTTACTGTCTTGGCATCTGCAGTGCTAAGTCCAACACTGATCTCTTACTGGCTACTCCATTGTTGCTTCTTGTGTGAGTGACTCTGAAATGTGTCCAGTGCCATATGCATTCCAAGAGTTTGTATTTTTATCATGATTGCCAGGATTTTAAATTCAGGCTTATGATGCTGACATTAGGAATTTTAGTAGATGAGCACTTATTTTGAGAAGGTGATTGTCTTAGTCCATTTTGCACTGCTATAACAGAATACCATGACTGGGTAATTTATAAACAGCAGAAATTTATTTCTCATTGTTTTGTGTACCAGCCAGTCAGGACCTGGTCTCTCTGCTTCCAGCCTGGTACCTTGAACAGTGGGTGCTCTGGAGGGGAGTCTCACTGTTGTGCATGGCAGAATAGCAGAAAAGGAAGAATCTGCTCCTACAATCTCTTTTTACAGTGGCATTAATCCATCCATGAAACCTAAACTTCTGAGGATCAGATTTCCAACACATGAGTTCTGGGGACATATTAAGACTGTAAAATTGATAATTGATGTGACTTAGTGATCAATATAGTTAAAGAGAGCAGTAGGTCAGACTAATTATGTTGTTCCAAATTGTGAAATTAATAAGCAGTGGGGAAATTAATAGAAACAAAAAGCGTGAGTAGGGAATCAACACTGTAGAAAGGTTGAGTGGATAATAACATTTAAAATATTATCCCAAATCAATCATGATGAATAGCTATGCGTGCTTTTTCTGAAATAGTGAACAAAACCAGAATTAACAAATTTTGTGCCAGTGTACTGGTCTTTCTTTAGATTCCAGTGCTTTTTCAAAAGGTGTGAGCTTTGTCTTCTTCCTGAAATTGAACCACCAGAGAACAACATTCACGATGGATTGTTATTACACAGGTGATATGTTAAGGGTGATTACAAATACGCTCTGGTTTTATATTAACTGTTAGATATTTTGGATAGTTACATCCTTGCCATATGTAAGTAAGCTAGCAACAATCTAAATACACTTTATATATGTAATTAACAACTTAATGTCCCTAGTAGTAGAAATATGTGTTTTCCATTTCTTTTGTAATATAATTAGAAGAGTAAATTAAAATTCACCCACATGGCAGAAGAATAGGAGAGAGCAGTTCTATTACTTGTTGAATGTTTCCTAAGACAAGTTTACACAGCATATAATTTGAATAATCTCACATAGTCGTAACCAAATCTTCAAGGACAGCCTTGTTACTAGCTTCAAATATGCTAGGCCTGAGACATGTTAATCTGTACAGATTATTTTATTCTTTCTTCAGGGAATGAAGGCTACACAATGTCTAGTAAGCACGTAAGGACTTTCTTAGTCACTTGGTAAAGATTTTGGGTCAATTTTTCACAGAATTTTTTGAATGTGAGATCTGTGTCTTTGAGACTTCCAAGTTATCCCTTGGTATGAGGAAGTAGGAGGTCACGTGTGTGGTTATGTTTGGAGGGCAGAGGAAGGTCTGCTTGCTGACACTTATCTCCCCTATGTTATCTTCCTTAAGATCCTGTCTAAAAGTTCTCATTAACATTACTTATTTTGAATGAGAACAGCCTCTGTAATAAACTCTGCTTTAATTTAAACATTCAACCCAATAGCAAAATCCTGTTAGACAATAACAGTGATGTACTCAGAATAGTTTATAAGTGAGTGTGATACCCCCCTAGAATTGCATCCCTTTTCCTTCCTATCTGGAGGAAGAATACTTGAGCATTCTTTTCCATTCCTGCAAAAAAAATTTAGTATTTTCTAAAGATACCCTTCAGACCACCTCCATCACCATGGCCTCTGGTGCTTCCTAAAATAAAAGCTGTGAAGACACCTGCCAAACCTATCAGACCAGAGGCTTTGAAGGTACCATTGTGGGAGACATGTGGGAATATTTTTGTGCTTCCTAAGGAATCACTGACCTACATGTTGGTGACTCTTCATCTATAGCTTGGTGTCCCAAATCCTTTTTAATATTAAGATATAATTCACATACCATAAAAGTCACCATTTTGAAGTGTACAATTCAGTGGTTTTTTAAATTTTTTTTTTTTTTTTTTTTTTTTTAGTAAATTCACAAGATTGTGTAATCATGACCATTATCTGAAAAAGGTCTCAGGCAAGTGCTATGGAAATTTCAGTTAATGTGGGGGAACAAAAAGAGGCAGAAGAAGAGGATAAGGCCTTTGTGGAGTGTCTCACAGGCTCATATGAGATACTGTGTGTTTTCCTGCCTTTCTCTTCTTTTTTTTCATGACAACCTACCATTAAAATGACTTTCTGTGGTAACACTGACATTCTCTCTGGGGAAATAGTACATAGTAGGCACTGTTGGCCGGGGCAGAGGATAAGTATTGTTTCAAATTTACAAGATGAGCCATCCTTGGATGCCTGATCTTTGTGGTATGTGGACATGACAGTTACATTGAAAAACATGTTAGGAAAAGAAGGATCCATTCAAAAGGACCTACTTCTAATGACGTTCCTGTGGCTTTCAGGCAAAAGAGCTGCTCTGGGCAGTTTGCTTCCTGCAGTCCTTAGTACAGCCTGTGCGGGAGACGCTCCGGTGCTGTCAGAGGTGGAGATGGGCCTCGCTGGAAGCCGTCTCCCAAGAGTCCGCAGCGTTCTGCCCACAGGTACAGAGCATTGGTCCATGGCCCCCTCGCCAAATGGGGCTGAACAACTTTCATTGAAAAGAAATCTGAAAGCACAGCATAATTCTGTCTTAGGTTGCTAGTATTAAAAACATAAAATGAAGACAGTAAGATTCTTACCTTCCACTCTCAACTTTAAGAATATTTATATATATCTTTTAGGGTTTCTGTTTTCTTACTATCTGTCAGATTTCCTGAAGGGGAGTTTCTATTTCATTATTCCCTTCACTTAGTTTCTCTTCTTAAAGTGCGAATGACAAATGGATGAGGTCAAAATCCTGTTGAGAGTCACAGAGTGACGCCTCTAAGCTACAGGTTTAGGATTCTGAAAAATGCAGCTAAAATTCCAAATCCTGTTGTTTATAGATTAAAGTGATGATTTTGGTATAGTGTGAATGAGATCAGTTCATGAATAGGTGACTCATGTTTGATAAAAATTAGTACTTTGGAGCACAGATGCTTTTTTTTTTTTTAATGCCACGTATTGACAAACTAGCTGGAGAGTTGTCAAATCTCTATTTTACTGTTGAAAGCTACTGAGTGAATGTCTACAGAACTGCTCACTTTGATAAACAATAAGGCTGATTTAGTAAAACCAGATTCCCAATAGTTGTAATTTTTTGATCAGTTACTTGACTAAATTAAATATCTTTTACTGCATTGATTTGGATATAGACAGAATTGGAATATCAAAACCATTTCCTGCTCAGTGGTGAATACTTTATGTGCCCCGGTACCTTAACAAAGCCTTTTGGAAAAGTCCTCTTTATTCAACTAGTAGATCACGTATTTAGGCTAAGATTGCAAATTCCAGCCCAAAGCGAAGGTTATGTTTTTCCACTCTCTCCAAACTTCTCTTGTGCCTCCGGAGGGAGGATTTTAATGAAAGTGCTTTCTCAGCCTAGCTAGTACATCCAGCCTGACTTTGGAAGACTCGTAATTGGCAAGTTCAAAAGTTTTAAATCATGAAAGATTTACATGAATGATGTAAGGTTTGAAATGTTTTATGGCATGTTCATTCACACTAAATCAGCCTTTGCCATTTTAGACTTTTCTTTCAAGACACTTATGCAAATGCAAAATGACAGGGATGGATTTAAAATGATTTTCAGCATCTGAAGATCAGCAAAAAAAAAAAAAAAAAAAAAAAAAAGACAGAAAGTCCTGCCCTGCACTTTTTCAGAGGATGAAAACTTCCAGACGTTGTGAGTTGGAACAGACTGGAATGAGAACAGATAAACCTATAGAGGCTATTAATTTTCCCTTTGTTATTAAAGCTGCTGAATTCCTTACTCGTGGGATCTCTTCCCCTTCCCTCCATGGGCACCGGAGCAGTAGCACCTTGGTGTACGTGCTGCTCTGCTCAGACGTCCTCTCGTCTGCTTTCTCCATATTGTGCTGTATTGAACGGAGCAAGGAAAGTTTCACATAGGAAGCAAAAGCTTCCTGGCAAAGGGCTGGATTGTTACATGGTGGATTTGACACAGCTCTCCACAGAAGTTGACTTTTCTCATGAAAGAGCAAAGAACATTTCGCTTTGTGCTTTTTTGACTGTTTAATAAGTTCATGATGAATGGTATATTAATAATAGAACTAGCTTATCTGTGCCCCATCATAGTTTTCAGACTTTTTATTTCCATCTCCTTATAGGAGTTAGTGCTCTCAACAGGTTTGTGGAGAATAAGGGCACAAGTGTTTGTGCTTATTGATTAGATTATTTGAAGTCTGGTGGAGAGTATAGAAAGCTAGCCTGGGCAGTTATAGGAAAGCACTGTGAGGGCTGTGGAGCGGAATCACAGTCACGATGGTCACGGCCTATTTTGTTTATTTATCTTCATTTATCTTTCATCCTAGATGCTCTTCTGTAATTTGACCTTGACCTCCCCTTGATTCTGGTCACAGTGACTTGCTTGTATCCAATAATAATGAAGCCGAGTGATGCTGCGGCATTTCTGAGGCTGGGTTTGGAGAAGTACAGCACTGTCAGCCTCCCACTCTCAGAACCTTCACCCTCTGGCCTTGCCTCTCAGCGTGTTTTCTGTTTGAACCCTGCAGGCTGTGCTTCCCTTTTACCTGCGCAGGTGAGGTTCCTGCTCAGATGCTGGTGCTTCAGGGTGTGACTGACTTGGAAAAAATTTCTTCGGAATTTCATAAGACCCCTGCTGGTGTTTGGGACTGGCTGGGCTGGCAGTGCTCTGGGACAGGATATCTGCTATGGTCCCCTCCAATCTGCATGTCAAAATCTAACCTCTAGCAGTGTTTTGCAATCTTTTTTATCTCACGGCTCCCTTGAACCTATAGTTAGTTAAACTTCCACAGCATACTTAATTTTATTTTTAAAAGAGTTTAAAAAATGAATAAACTTACCGTGCTTTGAATTTCTTTTGAAGATAATCTAATTAATGGTCTTTGAAAATGTTCACAGCACACCCATGGCCATGACACACTGGTAAGAAATCTCTGCTCTAATATGATGGTATTTGAAGGTGGAGCCTTTGGGAGGTGATGGGGCAGGAGTACAGAGCTTTCATAAACTGCATAGTGTCCTTATCATAGGGGCCAACGGTGCTTGTCTGTTCCTGAAGAAGATTCTTTTATGAACCAGGGCCCTCACCAGATGCTGAATGTTCCATTGCCCTAGTCTTGCACTTTTCCACCTCCAGAGCTGTGAGAAATAAATTTTTGTTGTTTATAAACCATTTACATGGTTTATCGTATATTGTTACATAGCAGCCCAAACAGACTAAGACAACTCCAGCTTGAAGGCACTTGGTGTAGTCCCCACCCTGTTCCCTAATCCTGCACCTGACACATGGGGTTGATCAGATCCAGGAATCCTGCCCAGTGGAACTTTCTAGGAATTCTGCGCTGAGCCAGTTCCTGAGAGGGAAGCTCAGTGAGCTTCTGCTGGCCAGTGCTGTGTTCCTTTCACGGGAATCATGGGAGTTTGGGCTTCCACAATGATGTTTGCAAGCTGACTTAGGGTGACTCAATCTCATGTTGTACGCAAGATGAGTCTAGGGCTCAGCAGTAGTGATGGTCCATCACATCACTGACTCCTGGGCTTGAATTGCCATCCACTGTGCAAGTGCTGTGCAGACACCAGCCTGCAGCCCATGTGTGCAGCTGAGCTGGATGACTGATGGGCATTTCTGGTGCCAACAAAACTGTTCTCACTATATCTACAGCACTCAGTAGAAAATTGTGGGACAACAAAACTGTTCTCACTATATCTACAGCACTCAGCAGAAAATTGTGGGACAGCTGCCCACTCCATAGGTTTGTGTGGACACACAGACATGCACGTACACCATACAAGTACACACGCACAAATCTAAATACAGAAAGAGAAAAAGAAAAATCCAAACCATTGTTAAGTGATAAAGCCATTAGTGAATGAATGGTCTCTACAAAGTTGAATAATGAGTAAAGAAAAGGTAACTGGGCCAGAGAGCTGGAAGGAGAAGATGCTGAACTTAAAAGAAAGATGAATGTTTGCATTTATCATTTTGGTGTTGTGGGATGTCAAATTAAGGCTGTGGGTACAGACATCGATGGCTGCAGTGAAGTGGAAATTGCTGAAGTTTCTAAGGAAGTGCAGGGACTCACAGTGGCTCCTGGTGTAACATTTAAAATAGAAACCAAATTAATTATACATAGCTAGATATTTATGTGTTCTTAAATAAAGATGAAGGACAATCTCTTGTATCATTCTTAAAAAACTTTCAGGAAGATGCACCTAATTAGCCAGAATCCTGAAATTCAGCATGTAAATAAAGCTCTAAGGGATTTTATTTGTGGATCAATAAATACAAAGGTATTTTAGCTATGCTTTAATTTATTATCTATTAAATAATATTTCTGTATTTGGAAATAAAAATAAATTTTGGAGTGATGTTTTATTCCCAGTGGGATTTTTTGCAGTTTATACCCTGAATATATATCTTTTTGGCAAAAACAAATCTCCATCTCAAGGTCAATGTACAATTTAATTCAGACAACCATCCTTTGTTTTTGGAAACTTTTGATTAATTATAGAAAACTTAGTATGTTAAGTCAGTTTTTTCAGTGAACATCTCATATATTGTTGTAATACCATTTTTATTAAGAAAAAAGAAATAATAATTTGCAAGTAGCATTTCCCTTTGATAGCTAATGGTAAAAGATTAAGCACACTTTGGGAATGGATAAAACTTACAGTCTTTCTACCCACCTCCACTCCCTTATTTTCCTTTGGGTAATGTGGTGGTAAGAGGACCCATATTTGTTATAGAATTGAGAGAAACAACAATAAAAATAGCACAGTTTGGTTCTTTCATCCAGAAAGTACTCAGATATGTTCCTTATCATATCTCAGGAGACATAGTTCCTGTCTTTATGACCTTATGGCTGATAATTCTGTGACTAACAGCTCAAAGATGAGAATAATTGAAAGTGATCTCTATACATTAGAGAAATGATCCCTTGAAACCAAGATACATTATGGTTGGAAAAATTCTGAGGCAGAATAACTACAGAGTAAGTAAAGATGTTTTAAGCCCAAATATAGTATAAAAATACTTAGGAGTGGTAATAAGACCCACACTATCATCGAGACAGAAACATTGCGGTTATGTCCAGCAAAGCAAAACGGATGCAATTAATTACTAAGAACATGATAAGCCTTTAGTCACACCAGTGAACATAGTCTTTCTGAGTATTAAAAAGTCTTGTTATTATTTCTACATTTCAATAAGGCTGAGAAAATGTTGGAGGAGGATTTGTTACCTTTGTGAAGGCATTTAAGTTTAGGGGGACCATACATCCCAATTGGTGCTTCTAATTCCTGCATGACCACCTGTGCAGGATCAATTATATGGTCCCCCTATTTCATAACCATTCTCTCTTGGATGATGCAAATGGTTATGAAGGTTTTCCACAGCTCTTCTCCATTTCTCCAGTGGTTTGAAATAAGTAAAGAAGCTAAGAAAAGGATAAAATACTCTTTTTCTAGCTACCATGTCACACTTCAGCAAAACCTCTCAATACCTTCATATTTAGGATAAAGTTCAAAATATACTTGGGTTACAAAGCCCTCCATGAACCTGCCCTTGCTGCCCTCTCAGGCCCATCCCTTTACACTTTTTTTCTCAGTCTAAATGCCTTTGGTTTTTCTCAAGCCTGCACTTTCTTTTCTACAGGTTCAGATCAATGGGCATGTCCTGCTGGGATATTCTCTCATCCATGGCTCTCATCTCACGGCCTGAGTGCAGGTAAGACGTCCCCCCAGGAAGCAGCTCCTGGGTCAGCTGTCGTCCATCCAAAGTCTTTGTAGAGCATTTTGTGTTCATGGTGGTCATGACATACGTCCCAATGTGATTTAACACCCTGTCTACTTTGCTCTTTGCCTAATTAGACGGAATAGCCCACAAAGACAGGGACTGTTATATACCCAGTGTGTGGCTCAATGTTTTGTACATAATAAGCACTTAATGAGTATATACCAAATCGATTTGCTGAATTAAAGACATTCCAGTGTTAAGATTCTCTTGTGTTTATACAAATAACATTCCGATCAGACCAGAAATAAATTTGTGCAATAACCTGTAATTCCGGGTTAATTGATCATGAAAGCTTCTAGGACTTGTTGAGTCTGTGTGTTTCCAGTCTGAACTTGAACTTACTCAGGCAGTGTTTAACTTACTTGTCCTTAGGTTCTGAGGATGGCCTTGCCCCAACTCCTTTAGCAGTGTTATTTCATTGTTGTCAGCATATTTGACATTAAGAAATTCACAAGAACTAACTTTTATAACAATGTAGGATCCGAAGTAACTCCTCGTGTATTTCAGATAGTTATTTCCTCAAGAAAGATAAAGGGTTTTTGGTGTAACAATGCATTTGTTGTTAGAATAAACCTATTCTGGTGTGGTCAACGGATGCCATACTAGCAAAACATCTATGTCGCCATGTATAGCCAACAATGTCGTGTCTTACCAATGTCTATCAAGCATTGCTGAATTTCTTCATATAGAAGTTTTTGAAAAAATGGGGTTGACGTTAACATTTTGGCACATTAGTATCTTTTTATACACATCAATTATACTCTTACTACCCACGTTAATATTTAAGTCCATTTGGCTAAGGAGAGCTAATTTAACTATTGATGACTGATTCATACAGTAAACATATTTTTAGTACAGATTTTTCTTTATAAAGAATTCAATAACTGACTTACTTGTGTTTCATGAATTATTGCATATAACCCTGTGAGATAAGCACATTGTTTTACTCATTTTAAAAGTAAGCAGAATAAATCCCAGGGAAGTTGTATGATTTGTAATAAGTTCACGTGACTGGTAAGTAACAGATCTGCAATTTTAACCCAGGCAGACTGATTTTAGTCTGAACACTTAGCTGCTGTGATAGTAATGTGATGGGGTTGAATATAAATATTTCTATTAACGGGCTAATGAGAGAAATTTCTTACATACAGCAAAAACAAATCATCTGAATGTGGTAGACTACCTGTGAAGTAGAATACAGGAATCTTAGTAGGAACAACCAGTGAGTCCATAAGACAGTGAACGAGCTTCACACTTTCCAAAGAGAAACTACCCACAGGGCTTGTGGCCGTTATAGATGGAATTAAATAGAACATTTCCAAACAAATATTAATCTCTCAATCCAGTCATTTAATACATGTTACTAAATTCTTTGTTACATAATATCTGTAAGTTGTAACATTAAGCACCATGAAAAATGGGAAATACAAAATGTGCCCTTTTTAATGGTCTCTGTTTAAAAATGGTATTTTAAGTACAAGGGTATTGCTAAAATTTGGCTTTAAGATTCAGATGCTGGTATTGATACTATGAACAGCAAGTCTTAACAGACGCCACGAAGCCCAACACCGCGTAATCTTGCCTCTGTGAAGTGATCATCAGAGTTAAGTACAGCTCTCCAGGTAATTTTTGGGCCCACTGATTTTGAGAGCCATGGAAATATTAATGTCGAATGTTTTGCTGTCCTGTGTCACATTCTTAATTTTGAGGGAGAAAAGCCTTCCTCCCTTTGGCAGCCTATTTGATGTATCTGTTTCAGAAATACTTTTATGAAAATAAGTGAAATTTTAAACAGATAAAACCAGTGATGCTGAAATGCATTTCTCTTCGTGAATTCCTTGAGGGCCTCCAGGTTAAGAAACCTGGTAATTAGGACTGAGGAAAATTCCATGGAGTAGAAGTGCGAGACAGTCATAGGTGCTCTGGCGAAACACGCTCCCTCAAAATTCCTATGTTGAAGTCCTGACTCCCCAGAACTCCCCATTTCTCTGACTTGGAAATAGGGTTGTTGGCAAATGTGATTAGTTAAGATGAGATCATACTTGAGCAGGGTCGACCCCTGTCCCAAATGACTGATATCCTTCTGAATAGGTGCACACACACACAGGGAAAACGCCGTGTGAAGATTGCAGCAGTGCTGTGCTGCCACAGGCCTAGGGATGCTCTCAGCCAAGGAGCTAGGAGAGAGGCTGTGAGATATCCTCCCTGGAGCTGTCAGCGAGAACATGGCCCTGACAATACCTTGGGCTTCTATTCTCCAGAACTGACAGATGATAAATTTCGGTTATTTAAGCTATTCAGTTTGTGGTGCTTTGGGAGGGTGGCCTTACAAACTAATACAATAGGGGAAGGAAAACGATTATTTCTCAAATTTTTTATTCAACTCTGGATCGTCATCACATAGACATAACAAATATGCTAAGGTTTGGTTGCTCAGAAACGTTCTGGAAGTGGATGGATAATTATGAAGTAAATAATTTAATGGTTAGAGAAATAATACAGTGTATGGAAAATGAGTTTTAGCATTAGAAACACTTGGGTCCAAAATCTAACTCTGTTGTTTATTATCTGTGTCACCTACAATATATAAACGTCTTTGAGCCTTACTGTTCTCATCTGCTGAATGGTGAAGATAATAAATTTTGACATTTTATGTTTAAAAAATAGATAAATTTTGAAAACAGAACAAAACACTACCTTAAAACCATGTCATGTAATATAGTTAAGTATTCACTAAATGAAAACTCTCATTGGTATCTAATACCATTATTCCATGTTAATGTTTATGCCCACAATGGTTCCCTCACACGCTAGTTGATTACTGCTTTTTTCCATCCTGTGTTACATATGAGAAATTTTCAACCGGCTCAGTTTGATGGCGAGAAGAGACTTATGAAGATACCATTATGAGCCTCATCAGCCGATTTATTGTTTTGTAAAGTGACTTAAATAAACACGTTATTTACAATCCAATGTAGCGCAGACTGATCCAAGAAAACAGGTTTACCAAATGAAACATTTCTAGTCTAGAAATATCCATTCCTAAAACGTTTCTCTTTATGTCTTAGCACATTGTAGTTCATATACATGGAGTGACAACAACCCAAGAACATTATCTTTTGATAATAAAGATAATGCTTTCTGGTTTAAGAAATTTAAAAATAATATGAAGAAGAAGAAAATAAAACTAACTATTCACCACAATAGCCATAGATTAAAATATCATTTTTGATGTAGATCCGTGTGTGTGTGTGTGTGTGTGTGTGTATCTTTAACTTAAAAAGAAGAAAATAGATAAGGCTCAATCTGTCTACATTGTTTTGTGACTTTTAAAACATTTTATATTCTGATCATAAATAACGGTTTTCAAAAATGACATTTAATAACTTTAAATAGGTCTGTATATTTGTGTATCCCATAATTTGTTAACTAGTCTATTTTCCATATTTATAGTGTTTTATAGCATTAAAAACCATTTAAGTGAACATTCTTGAACATAATTCTTTGTAAATAACTATTATTATTTCCTTAGAATAAATTCCTTGAAAGTTTGAGATACTGACAGACTACATGACTGATGATAGGTTAAAAAAAAAAAAATGACTTAAAAAAAAAAAAAGTCCAGGATGACTTTCAGGTGACTGATAGGTTAAAAAAAATCCCGGAAATCTGGTTTGGGATACATTTTCACATAGAGTCTATTTCAATTAATTTCAGTGAAAAATAAAGCTGTGGTTCAAGGGCAGCGAACATGTGGATACCAAACACTGGGCTTCTCCTGTAGGGTTTCACAAACAAGGACCCCAGCCTGGCCCCAGCCTGGCCAGAAGTGTGACAGCCTCATTATCATCACCGTCATCTTTATAGCAGTTAACGTTTGTGACTTGTAGTATATGCTTTCATGTACTGTTTTAATAAATCCTTTCAGTAGCCCCATCTAGTATTACCACAACAACCCAAGAACATATTATCTTTTGATAATAAAGAGAATGCTTTCTTGTTTAAAAAATTAAAAAATATATAAAGAAGAAAATAAAACTAACTATTCACCATGATAGCCATAGATCAAAATATCATTTTAATGGATGTGGGTATTACCATATCCATTTTGCATAGGAAAAAAGATGTTTAATCAACAGTAAGGAACTTTCCAAAGTCCCACAGAACAAACTGAAAGTCAAGCCCAAGGCTGTCTGATGACAGAGTCTGGGTCAACCAGTGTCTCCCACAATCTGTACAAACTTTCAGGGATCCCCGATTCTCAACCCTAGCCAGTAGTTAGATGAACTATAATCTCTCTTAATTAGTTACTTCTTATGTCTTCCTTGATTTTTGTCCCATGAGAAGGTTGTATTTCTACTTTGGGGATGTTGCTAGCTTCCTGGTAAGTACCTGAATGCTGGTAGTATGTGATGGGGGCGTTTACAAGTCTCTGCATTTGAGAAGGATAAAATATGGCAAATCATAACCATGCCCATGTTCTTCACACTTCATGGCAAAGACATTGTGTTCCAAACCCTTTCACATTTTTACCTTAAGACTGAGGTATACATTAGTTAATTAGCATTTATTTTAAAACGTCACTGATGAAGCCTAGGGCAGAGAATACAGGCTTTTATTTTTGGTTCATCTTGCAGAGCACAAGTGGTTGTTCAGTGCTTGTGAACTTGATAGCCAATATCATAATTAACAGAAAGCAATGTCAAAAAAAAAAAAAATCCAGAAGTTCAGAAGTTTTATACAAAGCTAATATATTCACAATTATTAAAGACAGGTGAAGGTTTAAAAAGACATTAAAAGAAAATTGTTTACATAATCTTTGAATTTTTTTATTAAATCATAACTGTGAACATTAATGCATTTATGGGGTACAATGTGCTGATTTTATATACAATTTGGAATCTTTACATCAAACTGGTTAACGTAGCCTTCACCTCACTTACCTAAATGTTGTGTTAAGACATTTACACTCTACTCTTAATAGACTTGACATGTGCCCTTGCATTATGCACAATAGCTGGAACATATTCTTCTTAGTAAAGTATCTCAAGAAAGGAAGAAAAAGCATCCAATGTACTCACGTACTATTATGTACTGTATACTATACATAATAATAATATGTATAGTTCTATTATGAAACCAATATATGATCACCCACACTTTTATACGAATGATAAAACACAACTGTAGTCCAGAATGAAGGAGGGAAGAGGACGGTGAAGGGGAGGCCGGGTGGACGGGGGTAATTGGTGCAACCTCACCTAATCTTTGAAGTTTTAAAACAGGAGGTAGGTGTATGTGTCTAAACAGTGTTAAAAGCACAAATGATGCCATTTGTTTTGATTTAAAAGTAGAGAGCTTAGATAACTGATCTTATCTACCCCTTTTAAGAATCACTTTAGGATTATTATGCAGATATTTAAATTCAGTTATTGAAAAACCTCATATTTTATCCAAACCTGGGAAAATACACTTAAAGAAATGGAGTGCAGAAGTTGCAATAGCTTGCGGCATGTTAGACCCAGACAGAATTAATTAGACCCAGCTCGTTTATCCAGCTGGCAACGTTTCTAAGAACTGGGGCCAAGGTTAAGGTGTAGTAGGAGAAAAAGTGCAGAAGAGACTAAGATTTGGTCAAGAAGAGAATCTTTGTCAGAGTTCAAATGTCATGTGGAAGAATTCTGTTTCTTGGGAGTCTAGGAGGAGTTACAGGGCAGTGGACAATGTGTGTTTCCCCTGTAGGAAAATACATTTGTATTCCTGTTACATAGAGTTTCTGTTGGCTTTATAGAGATTGGATGTTTATTTCCTAAGACATGAATATTTATTTGTCAGTAAGGTGCATAGTAGTCTACTGGATAGATAAATAGTATAGCACACTTAGTTTAGTCAATTACCTACATTTGGAGATTTAATTGATTTCTACTTATTTGTTGTTAAATACCATTTTGAAAAATTTTATCACTGAAAAATATCTGTGTGTGTCCGCTGTAATTATCTTAAAATACAATCCTAGAAGTGAAATTTCTGGATCAAATAAATGCATATATTAGATTTTAGAATAAAGATACCAATTTTATTGGTATTATCAACTACTACTAACAGTGATGATCATTGATAAATTCTTAATGTTTTAAATGCATACGTGCAGACAACGATGGAAAGTAGCATACAATCACATTAGATGCACTTGGCTGCTCCTTATTCAAACTTATGACATGTATATTTCACCGTCTTATTTTGTAATGAACATCAGTCTGCTTTATTCTTAAACAAAATTGGTGAATCTAACTTACCAAATGATTTTTAAAACATCAGTATTCAATAAGAAATATTTTAAATACACTTAGACCAATGAGCTTTGCTTTGAAATAACTTCACGAGAATAATGTTCCTGGATTTTAATGTGAATTATTTACTCTGGGTATTTATTTTAATTAACTATCAGTAATTGTTATATGTATGTGAGCCTCTGTCTAAACAAAGGTGTGCAAAGTACTGTCTGTGACTTTTAAGGTAAATCTTACTTTCACAGATAGCCTAAAACAAAGTCTGTACATTACAAAACATCTTAAAAATTCAATGATGATTCAAACAGATTAAAAGTAAAACCATAAGTAGGTTAGAAGTAAAAGGACAGATCAAATAATACTTAATAAACAAAATAGGAAACAAAGCTATGTGTATTTTTAACTTTAAACATGTCATATGAAAGGGCAGGTATATAATCTGAGGCTCATTTTGCAAGAAAATATCATATATGCAAAAGAAAGTCTCAGAGGAGGAATAGTAAATGTTAACATCCATGAAAAAAAAAAAATGGAATATATATCCCATGCTAATACCAATGAAAAGAAAGTAACTATACTTTTACCAGAAAAATTAGATTTTAGAGCAAGGAATATTAGTGGAAATAAATGCTATTGTTTCTTCATAATAAAGGGGTTATTTGATGAGGAAGATGGCTTATCCTAAACAATTATGCCACTAATAACAGAACTGTGAAAACCTGAAGGAAAAACCAAGAACTTAAAGGTGTAATAGACAAAGGCTCAATATATTCAGAGACTTCACAGCATTCAATAATTGATAGAACAATTAAAGAAACATCAGTAAGGATTTAGAGTTGCACATATAACAAAATGGATATAATTGACATTTCCTAAAATACAGCCCCTTGGATTACTCATGCTTTCAAGTGAAACATTTACCAAGATCACGGACCACAAAACAAGTCTTAATAAATTTAAAATTATTTCAACCATACAAAATATATATATCAATGATGATGGAATTAAAAATCAGTCAGAGAAAGGCCACTGCAAGCCCTCTCCTCCTGTCCCACCAAATTTGGAAACCTACACAGTATGTTTCTAAATAGCTCCTGGGTCAGATACATACAGAAAGGAAATTAGAGTGTTTCAAACTTAATGAAAATTAAAAGACAAATACATCAAAATTGGTGAGATATCAGTAAGCGGTGATTTGGAAGAAATTTGCAGTATCAAATACTTTTTATTAGAAAAAAGGTCTAAATCAATAACTTCAGCTTCTATTTTAAGAAATTAGAAAAATAAGAGCAATCTTCTGCTTTTGTAGAAGGAAGGAAATAATATCAGAGCAGAGTGGTAATCAGTGAAATAGGTAGCAGAAACACAATAAAAAAATCAATTCAAATGCCCCTTCTATGGGAAAAATCTATAAAATTGACAAATCTCTAGCCAGGCAGAAAGATAATAGAGGAGATAAAAATTACCGACATATAGAATAATATAACTACAGATTATACAGATATTAAGAGAGTAAGAAAATATTATGAACAAATTTTTGTGAATAATTTGGTAGCTTAGATGTCTATGATAAAGAAACAAACTACCAGAGTTTACTCAAAAAGAAATAGATAGTCCAAATAGCTCTTTTAAAGGAATTGACTTTGTAGTTAAAAACCATTTTACAAAGAAAACTCTAGGTCTAGATGGCTTCACTGGTGAATTCTACTATACAGAAGAGGGAAAAATAATACCAATGCTACTTGGACTTTTCCAGAAAATTGAGCAAAAGAGAACACTGGAGAGAAAATTGATTTTTTTTTTTTTTTATCATTTTTTATTTCTCTTCTTTTTCTTAACACAGAAGTTGAGGAGCAAAGAGAAAATTGATTTTTGACAAAGGTACAAAGGTGACCCAGAGGGAAAAGTTAGTATTTTCAACAACTGGTACTATGAAATTGCACATTGAATGCAAAAAGATGTAAACCCAAAGCCATGAAACTTCTAGAGGAAACCAAAGGACTAAACCTTTGTCAACTTGAAGTAGGCACGTATTCTTCAATACAACACTGAAATTATGACCCATAAAGGAACAAATTGACAGGCTGGATTTAAAAACTCCTGCTCTTTGAACTACATTGTTAAAAGAATGAAGAAGCAAGCACAGATTAGGAGAAAATATTTGTGAATATCTACTGTATATCAGATAAAGAGTTTGTTCAAAAGTATGTAAATAGGTCTCAAAACTAAGTAACAGGCAAACCCAAAACTTAGGATAAAATGGGCAAAGATTTGAACATACTCTCCCTATAAGAAGATATGCAATAGGAGAGAGGCACAAAAAAATATTCAGGATGACTAGTCATTAGGTAAATGTGAATTAAACCACAATGATATACCATTAAACACTTACTAGAATTGCTGGTATTACAAACACTGCCCTTTCTTACCAAACATTGGTGAGGATATAGAGCAACTGGACTTTCATACACTACTAGAGCCGATGTGAAATGGTACAACCAATTTGGACAACAGTTTGGTGGTTTCTTAAGAATTTAGAAATACGCCTACATATGATTCAATCATTTTACTCTAGGTGTTTACCCAATAGAAAAAAAAGCACGTGTCTATAGGGACTTGTCCATTGCTGTTCACAGCAGCTTTATTAGTAAAGTTGAGAACTGGAAACAATCCAAATATCTGCCAACTGTGGGATGGTTAAACTGTGGTATAATTAACCCTGGAATGCTACTCAGGAATAGAAAGGGAATGAGGTTGGGTTCAGGGGCCCACACCTGTCATCACAGCAATTTGGGAGCCAAGGTGGGAGGATCACTTGAGGCTAGGAGGTCAAGACCAGCTTTGGCAGCATAGTGAAACTTTGTCCCTACGTAAAATAAAATAAAAATTAGCTGGGCATGGTGGTGCCCACTTGTAGTTCAGCTACTTGGGAAGCTGAGGAGGGAAGATTGCCTGCACATAGGGGTTTGAGGTTGCAGTGAGCTATGATTGCACTATTGCATTCAGCCTGTCAGACAGAGCGAGACCCCATCCCAAGTATATAAGTAAATGAGGGACAAACTATTGTTACATACAATGCAATACTGGATACTAAAATAATTATGCTGAGGGGAAGCTAGACCAGAAAAAATACATACCATGGGATTTTGTCTATATAAAATTCTAGAAAATATAAACTAATCTATCATGGTGAAAAGCCAGTCAGTGTTTGCCTGGGAAGTAGGAGGCAGAAATTAAAAGAAGGAATAACAAAGGGGTTCACGGAAACATTTAGGTGTGAAGGATTCGTTCATTGTTCCATTATTGTGATATTTTTGTAGATGCATTCATATATCAAAATCTTTCAGAGGGCACCACTTTAAATATTTTTGTCAATATGTCAATTATACCTTAATACAAAATGATAACGAAAAGAACTTTGTACCTTAATTTTGATTCAAGTAATTGCTCTTGGCATTTATTTTAATTACTAGTTAGTAATTATTATCTGCATGTGATCTTGTGCTCCAACTAATTATATAAAGTACCATCTTCTAAGTTTAAATCCATTTGCCATGAGCAACACTAAACCGACATGTCTCTATCACAATTCTGAAGACTTAGTTGATGATTTGATATAATGAAGAAAATGTTTGGAGAACGTGCTTAACTTTTAGATGACTCAATGCTATTGGTAATTTAAATTGACATTTGTTTCTTTTGGAATCTATTAATAAACACATTTTAAATGTGGACATACCTTGGACCAGTGTTTGCAAATTATTAAGGTCATACATATGTTGTGAAGTTATAGCTAAAATACTTTTCTGCCTTGTAAATGTGTATATGCGGGACGGCACGAGACCTCTCAAGATCCCTGCTTGGCAAATGTGCAAATAGAGTGTTTTTCCAAAATACCCAAAGGAGGATGGGGCATTTTTCATGAGGGGTGATTTAAAAATGACAAATCAAGGAAATCCCTTCACCTCTGCACATAACCAGAGTGAGGAACTGACCAGCCTATGGCTGCCCTTAATTTCTTTTTTATTTTTCTTTGCCTTTAATTTCTGACGTGAAGAAGAGGATCAAAATCCTCTGTGCAGGGCCAGGCGGCGAGGTTGGTGTGATGGGCATCTCTGGACTGTTACTGAAATACCATAAGTTCTTCTCTTCCACTCCACCTTGGTGGTTGAGTACACGTGATTTTTTTAACGTCATATTTAATTCTGTTTTGATTAAATGTAACATAAAATGTTTTATGTCATATTACATTCTGTTTGATTATACAGAGCATGAGAAGCTGGGCTATCAACTTCTGGTAGAGTGAGTGAATGCCCACGGTTTGTTAGGCAAACCTGGAAACAAAAAGTGTTCAGATCTGCACATTGTAGAAATGTCCAAGGAATAGTTTTCTTTATAGACAACCTACTAAAGACAGTGATAGTATTTCTGTGTGTAGATGAGGCGGAAAAGACAATACAGAATTGTTCTCTCTGTGTCACGAACAGCTGACATTAGTTACTTGCTTTGCTCTGGTAGCTGCATTGGAATGAATACCTTATGACAGTTTATTCTGAGCTGGGGCTGAAGAATTTCCTTTATGGTTTTGGATGTCATCTTGATTTGTCTGTCACTGTTTGCCACAACTGCACCAAGTTGCTCGAAAATGTTAATCAATGGTTCATAGAAAGCCTATCTTCAACCTCTTTTGTTGGCAATGGCCTCATTTTGGTTTATTTACACAGTAGCTGTTAGGCTATCCTGCTGTGGTTCTTTTTGAAATTTTCAATCACATCTTGGGGAGCTCTGTATTGTGATCTGAACTCTTCAGGGCTGAAATGGGCTATTTTCCAGAAATTCATTACAGCTCATCTTATCTTTCCATAGAAAGTGGTATTGAGAATGCTCCAGATCTTGAAATTGTTATCTGTGGTTGGCTCAGGTCTCGCCGTTGGGTAAAAGATGAGAGATGCTGGTGATGCATAGACTAAATTAGTTAGTTCTGAAACTTTAGACTAAATTAGTTAGTTCTGAAACTTTAGACTAATTAGTTAGTTCTAAAACTTTTTGTTGGGGGCTATGCTGTTATATTTCCAAAGGACATACTAAGTTTATGACTTTAACCTGAGCCCACAAGTCACATTTAATTTTTCATCTATTCAACAAAGATTTCTTAATTGCCACTTTGGGTCAGGTACGGGGCTTCAGTGGAGAACAAGACAAAGCTCATTTGTCATTCTATCATGGGGACATCATCTAGTAATCATTTTAGTCTGGATGATATCTTATATATACAGGTTCTGAGCTGAATTGTGTCTCCCAAAAATATAGGTTGGAGTCTTAACCCAGACTACCTCATAAGGTGACCTTACTTGAAAACAGGATCATTGTAAATATAACTAGTAAAGATGAGTAGGTGGGCCCCTAATCTAATATGACTGTTGACCTTATAAAAAGTCAACCATGTGAAGGCATGGGACATAAAGGGACACAAAGTGGTGGCAGAAGCAGACTCTGGAGTTACACAGCTGTAAGCCAGGGCTGCCAAAGATTGCCGGCAAAACACTGGAAGCTAGCAAGGGGCTAGGAGGTACTCTCTACAAGTTTGAGAGAGACCATAGCCCTGCCAGCACCTTGAGTTTGGAATTGTAGGTTCCAGAAATGTGAGGCAATAACTTTCTGTTGTTTGACTGACTCAGATTGGGGTATTTTGTTATGGTACCTCCTAGAAACTAATACAATATGTGTTCAATATTTTTATTGGAGTGAATTATTGGCTTTTGGAGAAGTTATTCATCTGAAATTGCCAATCTTCTCTGGTTACTTACTCCTCAGAGAATTTGATAAAACAAATGTAAACTCTCTGGAAGAAAAGGTCAATGATAAAATACGAGCTGTTAAAGTTGGAAAGGACCTCCCAGGGTCTCTGCTTCAACCTTTCATTCAATGTGGCGGTTCCCCTCCATAATGTCAATGCTATATTGTACTGACTACCAGAGTACTTGCAAAAATGAGAGATCATTACCATACAGGATGGTACATTTTATTTAAAGTTTTATTTAAAATCATGATAAATACGTAACATAAAATTTTCAATCTTATTTTTTAAGTGTACAGCTTAGTAATGTTAAGTATATTCATATTGTTGTAAAACCAATTTCCAGAAATTTTTCATCTTGCAAAACTACTGCTCTATATCTATTATATAAGAACTTGCATTTCTTATTTGTAAGTTCTTTTGGAAACTTTTTATTTAGTGAGCCTGAATTATCTTCCCAGCTACTGACCTGAGCTCATCCTAATTCTACCTTTTGGAGTTGATCTAATTGGCATTACACTTATTCTACAAAAAAGAAAAAAAAAAAAGAAAGAAAGAAAGAAAGAAAAGCCCTCTATATGTTATTGTGGTTGTTGTTTTTGTTATCTGTTTTCTGGAAATGCTTTATATAAATCTTCATGTTTAACCAAATGGCAAGACCCTCTGACTTACGTCTAATATTTCTTAGACTTTAATTTTTTTGTCCATTTGCATGGTAATTACTCAGGTCTATTTCACTCCCTTCTCATTGTGTCCTTTGGCTTTCATAAACTTCATTTGACCTCTCAAAATTATCATCTAGCTTGATATTCTTGTCAAGAGAGTATTTTAAACCCACTTTTGCCTCCTGTTCCTTCTCTTAGACTTGTATGTTTGATCTCCACTTCTCATGTGACTCAAGTTCCTCTGACAAGTATTTGAGTTTTTAAAAATTAATGCCACTTCTGTACCTGTCTAAAGCATCTCCTGAATCTTCTTCTGTCCCAACAGCCGTATCCTTTGATCCCTAAAGTGTTCAGGGAAGTACTATTTCCCAGCGTCATCTTTCAAGACAGACAGGACCATTAACTGAGTT
The DNA here is from genome assembly GCA_963574355.1 of Loris lydekkerianus. NCBI lineage: Eukaryota > Metazoa > Chordata > Mammalia > Primates > Lorisidae > Loris > Loris lydekkerianus. The sequence continues at coordinate 90,665 of CAUYPK010059677.1, forward strand.
TGCTGTGAAAATTATTTGATTTTCAATAACTTAAGTTTTCTTAACATGTAAAGTGAAATCTACTACATTATATTTTTGTATGAATTAAATGAGAAAATTTAAAAAAATGCTTGGTTAAGTATTTCACGGTAAATACTCAGTAAATCGTAATCGTTTTACTCATGTTATCATGATTTCCATACATCTGCCAAGATGATAATTTTATGCATATACATCTTATATCTCTGGTTGGAATTTCAGAGCTTTAGAGAGAAGAATCAAACCTTCAAATTTTCACAAACTGTCCATAGCAATGTTTCAGTGCTGTCTACCTAGCATTAAATTGTTTTTAAAAAATATGTGCTGTGATACCACAGTACTCTACCGAGGGTGACAAAATGACACTCTGTCTCTAAATAATAATAATAATATGTATGTATTATTCATATATATATGAAGATAGATTTTTTAAAATAAAGAGTGTTAGAAAAAGAGAAATGGAAGGCTGGTGTGACATCTTTATTTGTATCCTTATTAATATTTGCGCTGATTACAGATTGGTATTATCAAGGGAACATTTTATGCCTCATTAGGGCACTGTAGCAACCCTGAAGCTGTTATGATACAATATGGTCAGGGCATCTGGGAAGAGCTGCAGGACAGCTCTGCAGTTTGGGGTCAGGTGGTTTACGTGATGAGAGATGCTTCATCGAGGTACAGTTTTAAAAGAGTTGGCTTTCTGGAGTACCATGATTTTAGTGATTCACAATATAAAATTTTTCCATCAGAGAATAGCACATTATTTAATTCATAGAACTAATTTTGTAGAAGAAGATTTTTATTAAATGTAAATTTGGAGGAATCAAACATCCACACCTGTCATGGAGCAATACAGGTTTTCCATTGTTTTATATTAACTGCATGGTTGTCATTGATTATTTGAATTTGGAGAAATCTAACAGTTCTTTCTTTTTGACAACTTATTTTTTGCCTTAAAAACTTTTATAAAGGCATTTATTTTCTGGGATGGTTCTCATAAAGAATGCCTGTTGGAGTTGGAAATTTCCACACATGGTTATCTCCGTGGTTGCCTGGCCTGATGAAGGTGATAAAATTGAGATCTGATGGTCAGTTACACCATAGACACACGTTCCTAAGGTCATCAGAATGTTCCTGTGATGTTTTCACTTTGGGATTGAAAGAGAGTGAACAATCATCATTATATGTCCTTTTGTCTTTGGAAACTAAATTATTCAGAGTGCTACTATGCAATAAAGTCCTTTTAGCAAAAACCACAAATCTTCAAAAGAGCTCTGAACTAAAATATTTAAAGTGTTCTCAACCCCACATGTGCAAACACATGAAGATGCATTCCTAAATAATTTCTAGCTGGACTTGAGATGAGGTGAAATGGATATTGAATTATCAGAAATATTGATCAGCAAAAGAAAAGTCATCATATATAAACAAATTAAAAAGTCAATTGTCAGCATTGACCATTTTAGCTGCTTGTGACATTGGGTCACTCAATGTTTTCTGAATGTCTCTCTCCCTTTGTAAGTGAGCAGGCGTAAACGAGTAAACCTAAATGTATCTTTCACTCTCAAATGATCAGACACCTGGATTCTTTTGAATGGCGTGTATTACTTGGAATAAAGTAGAAAGTAATGAAATAATTACATATTTGCCATTACTAAGGAAAGCCAATTAACTATCTTCTTAATAGGTTTCTTGATTTTAAATATTATTTGCCCATAAGAAAATTCAGTAAGGACTGAAACACAACGTGGGTAGGACCAAGAATATAAATTCTTTTTCTTTCAACCTTGTGTGGACTTTACGGTCATTGCTTGTGTGGAGCCATCAATGCCATGCCTTTAGGAGGACAGTACTCTTAAGTTGGACTAAACTGGGAACCATGTGAAGGTCTCCAGTACTGATATTCTTGACTGAATTCTCTCTTTGGCTTCCTGTTTCACCCTACATCCCCCTTATTGAATTTCCCATCCTTTACTTTGTATCATGCACATTTTCGTAAGCTCCAAACTTCCCAGTAGATTGAATAATTTGGGGGGATGCAAACTGTGCTTTGATTATTTTTATATTTTCCACAGCCCTTAAAACTGACCTAGCATAATTGTCACTTAATAAATATTTATTGAATTGAATCCATCTGTTTCTATTTATATGGCTTCCACAGATGAGATTGGCAAATTTTAACATGCATGAGGTTCCTGATATGTGAGACCAAACTGAAATTCAGAATAGCTTTTCCAGTAGCACAAGTGGTCAGGCACAGGTGGCTGGGAGGGTTACACAGCTGGGGCTGTCTTGTCATTGAGGGCCCCAGCTGAGTGTTCACCATAGCGCGTGGTCTAGAGGCTCACCAACGCCAGGGCCTCTCAAAGCTCATCTTTGGATTTTTCTCATGATAAGGCATTATCTAAAATTTTTGTATATTCTTTTCCTAGGTCTTTAAGCTTTGGCACCTTAATTATAGAATGATTTTAATTTGATTCAAGAATTTAGGTGTCTGTACATCCTTTTAGTGGGGATATTAGGGAAAGGGTTAAGCAGTATTATTCAATAATTTGTGTCAGAAAATGAATAAAACAAAATGTGCCACTGAAATTATAGACCAATCCAGGGAATTACCCTAATAGAAATATGTCCAGATCCCAAATTAAACTCCAATTAACAGATCTGCTGGTTCTTGGTTTTACTGTTTGTCTAAAGAATAAGGTGATAATTTGCATGTGCTATTAAACAGGAAGAATGGTAATACAATTAGAATGTCTGAGCAGTTGCCACTACTCCTAGAACCTCCCCCCCCCCCCCCCGCAGAGGGCCAAGTGCCTGCAAATTACTGTGACCACCATCGAAAGCACAATTAAATTGCCCCGAGTACTAAGAAAACCTTGAACTGTTTTGTGTTCTCCAAATCATTAAATAGCAGATATCTTCTTGACTATTTTGACTGTCTAAAAAAGGAGAAATAAATCAGAGCTATAATTATTGAGATAAAAGGTAACTCTTAACAGCTGAACTGGGTTTAAGGCAAGCACAAAGGAATCAGAGGTGCAAATTAAATTTCCATAATGATAAAAAATTTGCATGATATCAAACAGTGAGATACCCTGTTAGCTGATAAATAACCTCATCGCCATGTACCTTAGTGTACCTTTCTCACATTTTATGATAATTATTTCTTGCCTGGGGACATTTGTTAAGAAAAACATTCAACACTCTCCAACAGAAAGGTCACAGATACACTTTTCTAATTAAATCTTAGGATGAATTAAATGCATTCTTTGATTTGTGCTGTGTCTATAGAATTTTGATAATATGATTCCAGTTGGTTTGTGGAAATTACAAGAATATTAAAGCAAGTCGAATAAACACAGAGAGGTAATAATGGTATAATTAGTATATATTTGATGCAGCTTTTATGGGGATGTGTTGTTAATGAAAACTCCATAAGTAGTTCTTTATGGAAACTTTGATGTATGCAAATATTAAAAATTAATCATTCTTAGACCAGATGACCAAGGTGTTCCTTAAGTAATCTTTCTACTTACTCTTTCATTTCATTTCATTTCATTTCTGTCCATTTCATTCCTTAGAAAGGACAGCTGCTTTATATTAAAGATGTTTTCCAAAGCAAAGATGAGAATTCATAGGAAGGGGATAATTTCTATCCCTCAATTTATTCATCAAAGATCTTAGAGAAAGATCAATTTTCCATGTAATGTAAAGGGCTAACAGAAGGATGTTACTTATGGAGGGAGACAAGGCACAATATGATACCCCAAACGATGTCCATTGTTAGAATAATATTGTCATAACAAAGCTTTATTCAAAGAACAATAATAATCGGTATTGTTAAAATAATAGTTATATGTTACTGGACACTATGCTTAGATTGAAATATACGTTTATCCTCCTAATAGCTCTGTGAGCTCCTACGTTTATCCCCATGTTGCAGATGAGCAGATCAAGGAAGTGTGTGTGTATTTATGTTGCAGGCACGTAGATGTATTATACATGCATATAAATGATGGAATAATCACATTCACATATGCAGGGTGGACATAAAGTTCGTGTGCAAATTAAAATTGCACACTATTTTACATTGCACATGAACTTTATGGGCACCCTGTATTTGAAGTCTGAATTATTTGCATAGCAGTCTGTGAAACAATTCGTTCCAAATCAAGAGGGGCATGAGTCACCATCTCATCCAACTGCCTTTTCCCTAAAGGTTGGCATAGGCCAAGAATATCAAACTGCCCTTTACATCACCTGCTAACTCTTGATGATCAGTGCAAACATGGCTAAGAGAACTATGACCTAATTTAGATTCACTTCTCATATGAGAGAAATAACTTACAATGTGTTTTTTGTGTTTGAAATTTCCCATGAGCTGTACTATATTATTCTAACCTCCTTTGGGTTATTATAAAGGCTTGAAGCAGTCAAACATCCTTAATATATTACCTGTTTAAACCTACATGATAATTTTTACTTGCATGGTCTTCAGACGAAATCTAAAATCTTCTGGTGCTAATAGTGATGCTGCAGCTTTGATTTATGCTATTCTGACAAACTGTTGTCGTTTCTTCTATTAATAGCATTTCTAATAACCAGCTTTATAGGTGAGCTTTAAGATAAGCTTGCCTTATATTCTATTTTACTTAAGAAGAAGCTGGATTGAAGTAGGAGCATAGAGTATTGTAAGCAATACTAATAGTGGGTTTTCAAGGATAGGGACTTAGTATAGAAGTCTTTGGAATGCCTTAGTGCAGGATAGAGCAACCATCTCATGAAAGAACTTAGATTTAGAAGTGAGATGGATGGAAGTTAAAGTTGTCTCCTAGGAAGGAACATAGAACAAAGGGCATAAATGATCAAATCTTCACTGCTACCATAATATGTGACCACAATGGAAAACTAAAGAATAGGCCTATTCTTGCTTTCAACAGGCCTTTCATTCATTGCTAATGAATGAAAAAAGGACAGAGGAAGTCATGTTCTTAAAATGTACAGCTGAATTAGAAACCTGAAGACAAGGATACAGTGAATTATGTAACAAAAACTGCAATTAAATGAAATTGATAGTGACATTAAACTAGCTCCCCGTTTAGCAAAAACCAGTTGTAAAAAAATATCTCATAGGGCCCAGGTAGAGCTGACGCTTGTGGTGCATTCTAATTGTCTCTGGAATCCTTCTTTGGGTGCTTTAATTAACGTTTGTAGCCCGATCCTCAGCCTACTCCTCAACCATAGCACAGCTGCTACAAAATCATGGTCCTGCTGGACCGTGGGTCCTGGAGTTGAAAGATGCGAGTTTGCTGATTCCAGGCCTTTTCTCCTTCCAGGAGCTGTGGCCAGAGATGACTGTGAGGAGATGTGGTGATCCTGGAGCTCTGTACATCTCCAGTAGCTTGTAGTTTTCTTCGTGAATAATTTCGTCTCCTCAGATAAATAATGCATATTATTTGTAAATGCCTACTAGAAGATTTAGCCTTAGTAAATTAATCATTATTTTGACTAAAAAAATAAAGAACCTTTTAGAAAGCATCAAATGGACCACTGGGGAGGTATTTTAAGATGACAGAGACGGCGCTGAGGGAACATTGTTCCTGAGTTGGGACCACACGAGCCTTCCTAGCCTTGTCCCTGCCTCGTGGAGTGTGTCCTGCAGGAAGCAATCGGAGCCACGCGGAGGAAGCTGCTCCCTCTGAGGGGCATTTCGGAGACACAAATTGGCAAACGTTTGAAATGACACTTCAGGTTCCTTTTGGAGAATAAAATTATACATATTATAAAAACAAGTAAGACAGCCAGCATGCTCATACATGTCCATTTCATTTTTCCTCCTGCTTGGACTTTGGAACATTGGATCGTAATGAGAATATAGATGTCTGATGCTATCTTCATGATAAAAATGTGGGAAACCGGTGGGATAAGTGGTAGATGTCTGTAAGAGGAGAGTTGTGTGTGTCTGCTCTGGCGAGTGCACGGTCACTCCACGGCTGGTGTACACTTTCTAGCATCTCCCAGGTGTAACTAAAGTGATACTGCTGCTGCCAGGCAGCATTCGTCACCTTCTGTCCCTGTCTGCCAGGATGATGCTGACACGAGTTGGAGGGGTAGAGTTAGGTGCAGAGTTTCTGTCATCCTGGTTGCAGAATTATTGAGCAGAGTGAATCCTACGACTTGGGACTACACAGGAGAATTAACGTGAGTTGGGAATAAATTATTGTCTATTAAACTCCTGAAATGGAGTTTACTATAGCATCTTATCTAATATAGACGGCAAGGATGGCCTGAGAAAGTGCAGCTGCATTTTAAAATAAATAAGAGGAGAATGTAGAAATAGGGTAAAAAGATATTAATTACAGAAAACAATGACATTAAATAAGGAATCAACATAAAATAGAATAATAAGGTGAGGAATATGCATGTACTGATTACTTCCAGTGAAAGGAAGGCTGCTGTCTAGAGTTCAAATGAAGTGTAGCTGTGTGCTATTTACAGGAAATAACCTCCAAAAAATTTTAGGAAAAGTATAAAGAAATCTTGGCAAAGATCCAGCTGTGGACGGATGTAAACATGGAGAGAGCAGGGGTGGTGACATTAATGGCGAGATTAAAGTGAAGATGAAGAGCACGACACAGCATCAGGAGGACGATGCATAATACCAAAAACGGATTTTTGGACAAGACACAACAGCAGCAAATCTGTATGAAATGCACTTGGCAAGAAAGAAAACCTTTACAAACTTTTTTTTTTTAATTGTTGGTGATTTATTGAGGGTACAAAGAACCAGGTTACATTTATTGCCTTTGTTAGGTAAAGTCTTATAATTGTGTCCTGACCCCAAAAGGGTGTGTCACACATCCTGATCCCCTCAGCCCTCTCCCTTCTTCCGTCTCTCTGCTCTCCCTTCCCCCAGCCCTCACCATGTACTAGGTCATTGTCAGGCAATTTTATTGTCTCACTCATTGTAAATACAATTGAAATAATTAAATATAAATTGAGAAAAATGTTTTAACTACTTAAAGTTAGAAAACATATAACTAATGACCCTATACAATGAGGAAATTAATATGTATATATATGTGGATGAATGTGTGTGTGTGTGTGTGTGTGTGTGTGTGTGTATAGCATGTATATACATCATGCAAAAAGCTGTAAAAAGGATAATACTTCACGAATGTGGAACAAGAGAAAGCTATGCAGAATGCATGAGATGCTCTATAGACTTAAAAGCTTTCTTATTAAGAGAAAAACAAATAGAGCCCTAAGGATTCATCTTTTTTTTTTTTTTTTAATTTCAAAATATTGAGGGGGTACAAAGTTTTTGTTACTTGGATACATTGTGTGATGCTGAAGTCAGCACTTTCAGTGTGCCCATCACCATGGCAGTGTTACTATACCGGATAGTAAGTTTTTATCCCTCAATCCCCCTTCCCCCTTAGGTGTTCCCAGTGTCTTGTATGACTTTTGTGCGTAGGATTATTTTTTCTAGATTTGTGAAATAAGATGTTGGCATTTTGATTGAAGTTGTGTTGAACCTATAAATCACTTTGGCCAGGAGGGGCATTTTAATGATGTTGATTCTACCAATCCAGGTGCAGGGAATGTTTCTCTATTTGCATATGCCGTGTATAATTTCTTTTATCAGTGTTTTGTAGTTCTCTTTGTAGAGATCTTTCACTTCCTGGGTTCAGTATATTTCTAGATATTTTATTTTCTTCATAGCAATCATAAATAGTATTGAGTCCTGGATTTGACTCTCAGATTTATTATTAGTATATGAAAATGATACTTATTTGCATATATTAATTTTTTAACAAAAGACTTTGCTGAATTTATTTTTCAATTCTGGAAGTCTTTTTGGATAATGTTTAGAGTTTCCTAGATACAATATCACATCATTGGCAGATAGGGATTGTTTAATCTTCTCTTTCCCAATATGGATGTACTTCATCTCTTTCTCTTGCTTGATTGCTGTGCCTGGAAAACCTTGGGCTTTGTTCAACAGAAGTGGTGACAGTGGGACAGTGGGCATCCTTGTCTTGTGCCAGCTATTGGGGGGAAGCTTTCTACTTTTCCCCATTCTGTATAATGTTTGCTGTGGGTTTGTCATGGTTTTTTTTTTTTTTTTTTTTTTTTTAATTCATGAATGAAATCACTATTTTACTTGGGAATAATGGAAAGTGACTAACCTTGAAAAGATAGGATTACATTTTTCTTATCGCTGGGAGATATTGAATTTGAACATGTCCAGACAAATGTAATTTTGGAGCCACAAAAGCCCAGCTGTCTAATCAAGCTAGGCTGATACCCACTGCATTGCAACCTCTCTGTGATAAGCAATGGGCCAACCAACAAACTCAGTCGGTAGACTCTCCCACGTATTAGTTTCCTATGGTTGCTGTAACAAACTGGTACAAACTGGTGACTATCAAATGCTGTTCATTCTATCTAACTATCCAGCTACATTTTTGCACCCACTAATCATCCTCACTTTATCCTCCCTCCCTGCCACCCTGCCCAGCCTCTGGTAACTCATTCTGCTGTCTGTCTCCATGAGATCCATTGTTGTGTGTGTTAGCTCCTTTAAGCCCTCTTGGATAATCCCAGGCAATCTCCTCATCTCAAGATCTTTCACTTAATCACATCCGAAAGGACCTTTTATCCAAATAAAGTAACATTTACAGGTTCTAGGGATTAGAACTTGATGTCTTTGGTTGGCAGCTATTCATCTTACTAGAGGGAATTATCAGGAGAGAACTACAGGCTTTGTGGAAAAAGAAGGAGTTTATCAGTTGAACAGCATGGATAAAACCTGCTAACAGAATTGAGAAAAGAGGCTCATTTGGATTTAGTTTTAGGAGAAGGCTTTTAGAAAGGAGGATAGAAACTGCAGTGGTTTTGTCAAGAAAAGGTGAGCAGAGACCAGGTGTTAGGAGTGGCTGATATAAACCTGTTGGCCAGTATCAGGCAAATATTACTCAGGACAGTCCATATTCTTGTATTGTTACATGACTAATATCAAATAATTATTTTTTAAAGACTGGCCATGCATTAATATTAAATACAAGGTGACATTCTCCAATTAACTTCATTCCCTGGCAGGTGGAGAAGTAGCAGTCCAGAAATTCCACACATTCCTCCACTTACACATTGAAAAAGCCTCTTTGTCTCCCCATGGAACTTCTCAAAACATACCAATAAGGGGTCTCTGAGATCCCTAAGAGTGGAATGTCATCCAAGGGTACAAAATACCTTTAGAAAAATTGAGGTAACATCTAGGGAGTCAAGAACTGGAGCCTCTGTTTCTTAAAAGATTATCAATCTTGACTAAGGCTGCTTTATTCTAAATATAAATCCTCATTTACCCAAGTATTGTGCACAATGCTTTCAGCTTGGTTCTGTCTCTCACCGCAGCTAATCACTTGGGGCTTAGAGTGACTCTGGTAACTTTATTTTTTCCAAAAGGTGTATTTATTCTGCTTGGGGATATCATCATTTTTCTTCATTCTTCCTGACACTTTGTCCATTATATTCTGAGTTTGCCCATAGGACAAAAATAAATAGCTCAGTCTTCTTTAAAAACAAGGTACGAATTGAATAAATTTAGAAGCTGCTGGGTGCTCCCGATGCTCATCGAACAGTTATCTTTCTTCAACTTATTCAGTCTCCCTTTATTCCTAAAGGAGACTGGGTATTTATTTTGGTCATGGAAAGAGCTCTTGGTATCATGGATAGAGCCAGAATAATTACAAGTAATCACTGGATGTAATTGACTCTCCGATTTACTCTCTGTTTTGTAAGGTAAGAGAGACAACCCTGTTCTAGGAAATTGTATTTGTAGCTTAACACTTCAATGTTTAAAAATCCTGCTCTAATGCAAATTAATGTGTGTGTGTGTGTGTGTGTATTTTAGGAAAGCATCTTCTCAGTGTAGAGGTCTTCAATGCTGTCCTGTTTTGTTTCACGGGGGAATTATAATTCTTAGGAAACTGGCTCCGAGCTGCCGTCAAGATGGAGGCTCATTCCACTGCAGCAATTTCACAGTGAAACCTTTTTGGTCTACAGGGATCAGAGTTCTCTTACAGGGAGTGGAATTCAAGAGTACTCTTCAAAGCACCTTCTAGTCTTTCTTATTCCTCCTCAGCTTCTGAAGAATGTCAAGGATCCTGCTGCTGCTTTGAATTTTCCCAAGGTGTGCTCTGACCCCGAGTCTTGGGTCTCACCTGGGTTCCATCAATCAGGTAGTAAAGAAGTTGGTTGGGGAGAGAAACTGGTATCCCAGCTCCCGTCTGACTATAATTTATGTGCTTAGACATTTTCTGCTATCTTGGCCTGCTATCTCACAGTCCTCAGCATGATCTGAAGAAAATTAAAAAAAAAAAAAAAAAAGAAATAAAATGCATAAAGCTGGATAACTTCAGATTTAGGTGAAAGTAATTTTAGGATGTAAATCATACCTCACCATAACACACTCAGTTGGGGTTTTACAAGCTAATTCCAGACTCCCTAGGCAGGCCAATTCTCCCCTCCTCCTTCCTGGTAGGTGAATTCTAAGATCACCCTCAAGATTTCTGACCCCTCTGGAGTTCACTCTTCTTCTCCCACTTAACCAATCAAACACTTATATAGGGACTTCTGTGAATGAATTTTGGAGATATAATTAAGGTCTCAAACTAGTTGATTTTAAGAAAGGCTGATTATCTCTGAGAATCTGATGTAATTATGTAAGCTCTTTAAATCTTGAGACAGAGACAGACAAGTCAGGAAATTTGAAGCTTGGGAAGGATTTGAGGTGAGGGAGACTCTTCATGCATTGCACTGAGGATGGAAGGGGCCTGGTGGTGAAAGATGCCGGCAGGCTCTAGGAGCTGAGAACAGCTCTTGGCTGACACTTGGCCAGGAGCAATGACCTCAGTCCTAGAGGTACCAGGCACTGAATTCTGACAACGGAATTGAGTGAGACTAGAAGCAGATTTTTCTGGAGCCTCCAGATAAGTAGTCAGTTTTGAAGATACCTTCATTTTAGCCTGTGACACCCTGAGCAGAGAATTCAGTGTTGCCACTCTAGGCTTTTGGCCTCCAGAACTGCAGGCTAACAGGTGTTATTTTAAGCCCCTTAAATTTGTGGTAAGTTTTATACAGCAAGAGAAAATGAATACATTCTCTTTTCTCTGAGGTTATGTGGGAATTCTAATAGGCTACTGTAGTGTCAAGGTCTCAGGAATGGTACAAAGCTGTCCTAAGATACTCAAATGTAGTCAGTCTGGGTTGCAAACCCACTTCTTCCCCTCCCTGTCTGGTCAGTGTTCTGTCTTCTGGTGTGCAAATTCTCAGTCCTGCCTCCCAGTTATTGGTCCATGTTGGCACCTAATGCTGCGTCCCTCTGTTTGCACCACCTGCCTCTCTAGGATGGGCCCTTGGAGTCTCTGTGAGGCTGCCCTCAGGATGACATTTTTGGAATCTTTATGTAGACATTTCCAATCTACCATTCCTTACCATTCTGGGCATGGAATTTTTTTTTTTTTTTTTTTTTTTTTTACAAGGCTTGAGGGAAAAAAAAAACACACCAAATTAGCCTGTGTTCTTTCAAAACTCCAGAGTACTTTGGGGTTTTGCTCTTTTCTGCACTCCATTCTCTAACCTCCACCAGGAGAAGGGCAGGGTATAGATTTCCTCCTGAGATGGTCATCAGCACCTTCCTTGGTGGTTTCCATCCTCGATACTTTCTAGGAACATTTTCTGTTCCCTTACATAGAAAAGCACTTGTATGGCAAGTGTTCTTCTAGTTGTATTTGTCTCGTACCTAGAGTCTGGCACATTAAATGGAGAGCCACCAATTTGACTCATTTGTTCCCTGGTTTTGCTGTGACAACTTCATCTTGGGGTGATGAGTGCTATTTAAGAGTGATGGGATATCAAAGAACTACAGGAAAATTGCCCCAGCCCACGGGGCTAGTTCAGCAGGGACCTAGGATATGGAGGGAAAGAGTGGAAGGGAACAAGAGGCACGAAGAATGGGGAGCAAGACAAGATTCTGATCAAGCTCCCAAAAAGTTTATTTTTTAACAGCTATTTAAACACAAGCGGAGGGGGGAAGTGTGCTCAGAGGTATGAGAGGGTGGGGAATTCCCGGAGCAGGTGTGGTAATCCAATGGTCAGGATGTTTTTCTTGACTGTCTGGTTGTAATTGATTTATTGTAGTATTTTTCCGGAGAAAACTCTTTTTTTAAGATTTGGCTCCCGGCAGAAAATAAGGAACCAATTCATGTTTTAACTCTTCTCTCACTATAAACAAATGTTAGCGTGCATTAAGAAAGTTAAAACTATTCGAAGAGGACATCTTAAGTTTAAGTTAATGTTGCCCAAGAATAATAACTGAAGAACTGAAAGTATTCTTTCTGGAACAGAGAATTTAAAACAACGAAATCATTTTAGAAAGATAATTAAATTGGAACTAATCAAATAGCACTTATGTGTACATACAGTAATAACACTCATCAAAATGAAGTGGGGGGAGAGAATAAGGGATGGGTAAATTCACACCTAGTGGGTATAATGCATACTGCCTGGGTGATGGACACACTTATAACTTTGACCCAAATGGTACAGAAGCAATTTATGTAACCAAAATATACATACCCCCATAATTATTTGTGAAATAAAATTAAAAACAAAGAATGAGTTTAAGTGGCATGTTAGTGATTTTATTTATATATAAATAAATTTATTTATATTATTTATATATAAATTTTATATATAAATTTATAAATAAATATATATATTTATATATAAATTTTATTTTTATATAAATTATGTAAAATTATTATATTTATATAAATAAATATAAATAAATATTTATATATAAATAAAATCATGGTGTTACTATTCAGCCAGAAAAAAGATGGCGACTTTGCATCTTTTGTATTAACCTGGGTAGAGTTGAAGAACATTCTCTTCAGCAAAGTACCACAAGAATGGAAAAACGAGTATCCAATGTACTCAGTACTAATATAAAACCAATAGAAAAACAAATACTTGCCCACATGAAAGAAAAATAGAGTTAAATTCAAGAGGGGGAGAGGAGAAGAGACAGGCATTGGTAAGCTCTCCCCTAATAAGTGCAGTGTAATGGTGCACAGTGCACCTCCTGGGTGAAGGGCTCAGGTACAATTTGAACTTTGTACACTAACAATGTAAACGATCATTTGTACTCTCATATTAATCTGACATAAAAATGATAAAAACATAAGAAATTAAAGATATTAAAATGAAAAAATAATATTTTTCAAATCCTAGTAAGTATTAACATTTTCAAATATTTTTCAAATCTTAATTAAAAATTTAATTTTTGAAAGTATAATTGATAAAGATGTAGTTTTGGAAAGGTCTAAGGAAATTGGCCTAAATGTTCTGATTTTTAGTATAAAACTTTAACATTTCATCCTGTATTTTTCTATTGTCAGAGAGCATTTTTATTAAATACTGAATATAGTTTAACAATGTAATTCCAGGATTTGTAGAACAGCAAAATATGAGGCCACTTAGGGGACTTAGCAGTGGTTTTAATTTTCGACCATTAATGCCAGACTGTGTATACCTAACTCACACTGTTTATAAAAGGCTTTTATTTATTAAGTTCAAGCCTGTGTTTTATGTGAGTAAGAATATAATTTATGTGTAGGTCAAAGACTTACAATTGATTTATTTATGAAAAAAATTATTAAACCAAATGTTTTAAATTTGGATTTAAAATATATATATTTTTAAGACAGTAAACTAGGTTGATTCCTTCCTTCGGCGAATACCTCGTTTTGCATTCCTAATTTGAAAAGTTGCTTTGTTATAATGTAATTTTTTTGAATGTCATTATATTAGGGGGTATACACATTTTGTTTACATAGTTTGTTTTTGTATAGATTGAGTCAGAGGTATACCAATTTTTTAATGGAATGGTTTTGAAATAGAAAATTGACAAGCCCTGTTCATTAAGGAGTCAGAAGACCTGAGCCCAGGTCTTTGAGAAAAACAGATGCAGTGAAGAGATCATTTAAGACCAGTTAGAACTAGGACAGTGGTGGAGACAACCTCTGTTTGTCCTCCTTGCTCATCATGTACCGTGTATAATGTATTAGTGTCCTAAAAGAAACTCCCAACCACACCCTGACAGTTTACCATCACCATGACAAATCCAGAAGTTACCTTGTATAGAAAGAGGAGGAAGCTCTGGTTGGTGAAGTGCTCTGCTCCTTTCCCAGCAACACCATGAATAATCCAACCCTTATTCAGCTTGTAGTCAAGAGCCCACCTTAGATAGATGACATCAGCCATGCACAGGGATGCTTCATCTGTGGAGTAGCCTGCTTGCTGTTTGTTTGTTTAATACATTTTTCTTTCATTTCCAACTTAGGGCGCATACTTGAATTCTTTCTTACACAAAGCTAAGAACCTTCTTTACCTTCTGGCTGTGTCCCAGAGTTGGGACCCATTTTTCTGTGTCAGTTCCCTAAAAGGGGGTATAAGGAAAGGATTCTGTTGACAGTGCTGTCTGAAAATGATGTGTTTTAAATACCACAAAGTTGTTGCTTGCTCAGGGTTAAATGCTTTCCTATAAGCATTGTATATAAAGTAAAACTGACTGGCAGATGTTTCAATTTACTAATTAAAAGTGTTGGTTTCTATAAATGGTAATGAGCAATATTTGTGAATAATAAGTTTTAGCAGTGTCATCCTATTTAAGTTTTGATCACAAACTGTTGGATACTCAGCTTCAATGCATCAAATCTTCCATTGGAAATAAAGCACTTGGCTGTTCCTTACGTGCCTTTGGGCATTTTTTTTATACGTCTCATTTTTTATTTAATTCTTAATTAAAATCATAACTATTTACATTTATGGGATACAATCGGGTGATTTGATATATAATACTTAAATCAAACTGATCAACATAACCATCACCTCACTTACTTATTTTGTGTGGTAAGACATGTAAAATTTACACTTAACTTTGAAATATACACTTCATTGTACACATTAAGCAAAATCCCACCAAAAGCACTCCCTTCCACCAACTGCACTCCCCCACCCCTCCACACTTCCTCCTCTCCCCTCCCTCTTCCTATCTATATTTGTGTTTTATCATTCATATTATATATTGGTTTCATAATAGTATTGAGTATACTGGATACTTTTTTTCCATCTTGAGATATTTGCTAAGAAGAACGTGTTCCAACTCCCTTTTGGTAAACATAAAAGATGTAAAGTCCATCTTTTTTATGGCTGAATAGTATTCCATTATATACATATACCCCAATTTGTTAATTCATTCATGGGTTGACGGGCATTTGGTTTGTTTCCATAACTTCATAATTATGAACTAGGCTGCAATAAACATTCTGGAGCATATGTCTTAGTAGTAAAATGATTTTTGTTCTTCTGAGTAGTTACCTAGTAATAGAATTGTGAGATCAAATGGAAGGTCAACTGTTAGTTCCTTGAGGAGTTTTCATCCTTCTTTCCCTAAAGGTTGTATTAGTTTGCAATCCCACCAGCAGTGCAAAAATGTTTCCTTCTCTCCACATCTATGCGAGCAGCTACAGTTTGGGGACTTTGTGACATGGGCTCATCTTACTGGAGTTAGGTGATATCTCAAAGTAGATATGATTTGCATTTCTCTGATAATTAAAGATGATGAGCATTTTTCTTGTGTTTATTGGCCATTCATATGTCATCTTCAGAGAAGTTTTTGTTGAAGTCTCTTGTCCACAAAGAAATGGGGTTTATTCTTTTCTTATTGATTAATTTGAGTTCTCTGTAGATTCTAGTTATCAGACCTTTATCAGAATCATAGCATAGAAAAATCTTCTCCCATTCCAAAGACTATCTGTTTGCTTTCCTTGTAGTGCCCTTCCTGTGCAGATAGCTTGATCAGATCCCAGTAATTTATTTTTGGTGTTGCTGCAATTGCCAGGGAGGTCTTCCTCATAAAATATTTTCCCAGGCCAATACCTTGAAAATAATTCCTATTTAACAAATGGTGCTGGGAGAACTGGCTAGAGACCTGTAGAAGACTGAAACTGGACCCACACCTCTCACCACGAACAAAAATTGATTCTCACTACACAAAAGATTTAAATTTAAGACATGAAACCATCTTTGGGCATTTTACACTTCTAGTAATTATTTAGCAGACCTAAGGATGTACAAGAAGAACATGGATCTAAAAATTAGAAAACAAATTGCATTTGAATCCTTATCACTGAAAATATTAGAAACCCACTTTGTGTGGGTTAAACAAACAATGAAGTACAAGGAGCTTCATCTGCAGCCTGAGAAACAGTTTCCAAAGATGTCGATTTTTATTCTCTTCCTTTTTCCTTCCCAGTCTATAGTACAACTAAGTTTTGATTTTAGAAGGGCATCACTAGCAGGAGAGCAGTCAGCATCAGAGAACTGGCAAGACCTTACTTTATCTACAAGTTCACCCTGGACCAATCGTTCTACTGAAGGCCGAGTGGGAGCCGAGTGGGGTCAGCTTGAGTCATGTGGCTCCCAGATGTTGATGTAAGGTGGGCCCACCTAATTTACAACCTCACCCAAACAGCACTGAGTAGAGATGAAGTTCCCAAATAGGAAAGATCCCGATAACCAAATCCTCTGCCTGTTTTTCATTATGGTTCTTTTATTAGTAGTAACTGGAAGTCTGGACTACAGGAAGTCATTTACCATATATACTCGAGTATAAGCCGACCCAAATATAAGCCGACCCCCTTAATTTTACCCTAAAAACTGGGAAAACTTAGTGACTGAGTATAAGCCGAGGTGGAAAATGCAGCAGCCACTGGTAAATTTTAAAAATAAAAATATATACTCAAAACAATTACAATAATTGAGGAATCAATTACAAGACTTTACTGCCTTAAATGGGGTGTTCACTTAATTAAATGTGCCATTAAATATTGTGGGTTAAATAGTTCAGTGGAATACAGTTCAGTTCAGCTGCCTACCTCTTCAGCTCAGCTGTGACTTGTGGACTGAGCTGAAGCACCACCCCCTCAAGCAGACGGCAGAAGACGACTGGAGACTACGTGCATTTGATTAGGTGCATGCCCACGAATCAAATAACCTGTATGACCCGAGTATAAGCCGAGTTCGGGTTTTTGGGCACAAATTTTGTGCTGAAAAAACTCAGCTTATACTCGAGTATATACAGTAATTTGTCTGGGCCTCAATTTCTTTAGTTATAGAATAATGTGCATTCTATGGTTTGCATTCACTTATTTGCCCATCTATTCTTGAGTCAGTAACCACTCTCTGACAGGCACTGTGCTAGTTTTAAGAATTCAGAAAAAAAGATGAATTAGGATGAATCCCTTGTTCTGATGGCCTGGTGTGGGGGGCAGACACACATTAAGGACTGGTGATGGAATCTTCTGCAGTGTGGCTGTGATGCCAATGGTGATAATTATCCTTCCGTGAGAGTCTGTGTCATGCAAGGCTGTTCTGGTCTATGTGTTTTATGTACATTATGGTATTAGGATCCCTCCATGACGTGATGAGACAATTATTGCACTAAAGTACTTTAAAAATGAAGAAACCAAACTTAGAGGGATTTAATGAGTTACCCAGAAAGCTGGTCAGTGGGAGGAGCTAGAAATTTTGAATTAATGCTGGATTCCAAATTCTCCATTCTTTTCACTACATTGTATGCAAAGGTGGATCCTTCCACCAATAAGGATCTAGGAAAGCTTCACTGAAGAGGTGATGTTACAACTGAATGGAAAGATAAGAATTTGCCAAGTGGAGAGGAAAAGAGGAAACATGAAAATTTGTAGTTAATTTGGGGACCAATGAGCAGGTGTTCCTCCAGTTTTGAGTCACAGGCTGGTGGGGAGCCTGAAAGAGACAACATTAGCAGAGAAGTTAGCTAAAACAGGTGGAGGGCTGCCAGTGAAGGGAGTTTGTACTTTACTCATAGGTAGTAGGAATCCTATGGAGGGTTTTAAGATAGGACTTTGAAGAATTATCATTTGATTTAGAAATATAACCTGAGGTCTTTCAGTTGCTAATATTTTATAATCTAGTGTCATGTGCAATTATGCATTTTAAAGGCAATTTAAGGCAGAGGAGTTTGAAATATTAGTGTGTAGAACAAATATTATAGGGCTTATTTCCTATAATTTAAAAAGTTTGAATTCCATAGTCTTTTTCATATGAGTTAACTGTTTTATTTCTTTTCTTTCCATATCAATTCTGTTCTTGATTTGTCTTAGCTAAGTACCACCCAAATCTAGAATTATACATTTTGTATTGTCACTTGGACACCCTGATTGGACTCCCTTTGCATACATCGAAAACTGAGATTCAGAAATCTCTCTCTTGCTCATGGTTGTATCTGTGATTGAGTTTTTCAATCCAATGTCCTTTTTATACAGCGTACCTTGCCTTTGTGTTTATCAGTAAAAGAATGATGTACATATGTTGGTGCTCATTATTTCCATGGGACAAAACCATCAGAGTAGCTCTGCTTGTCAGCCAGACAGTCATTGCAATGGGCTTTTTTATTTGTTTTTTTTTTCCATGTAAACTATGGTAAATTAAACAGAATGAGAAAATGAACTTTCTCTGCATTAACAATGCTGTTAAACTATTTTGACTCATATTTTTGTGTGGGATTTAATTACATTTTCATGTCAAACCATTAATTTGAAAATGCCTCTTAGTACTTACAATGATGTCTCATGTATTATAATAATTTCTTTGAGTGTATCACATAAAAACTGTGCTTGAGTTATTATGGCTTTTCTTGAGATGATGTTAACCCTCTGGCATGGTGCTAAAAGTGCCTTGCCATTTAAATAGATCAGGCAGTGTCTTGATAACATTTAATAAAGAAAAGTCCCGCAGAAGCCTGACATGGCATAAAAGTAAAAGAAATTTTTGCTTATACCGACATAAGAAAGATTTTTCTCCTGTATTTTCTTATAGACTTTAAAAATACCTCATATATTTTGAAAAAATTAAAAACACAATTCTATTGTCATGTTTCTACTAATTTTTATGATAGAAGGCATAAAGTTTATCACTATTTTTATTTTAAACAGAAGCTTTAACTATATGTGACAACTCAAATCATCAAACTTCCCTTTCTTCACCTTCTGTTCTGAGCGCTCATACCTGGATACAGACGCAGAAGGCCAATTCTGGTCATATAAATGTCTTTCCAGTCATACCAAGTAAGTACATTCAGAGTTTATGTGCCATGTTCAGCACATGAATTGGTTTAATCACTTTCATTTTGAATAGGAACATTCTTTTTGTCTCTCTCTCTGTCTGAAATTATAAGAGTAGGTTTAGTAAATATTTGGCTTCAGGTCAATAAAGCTTACACTCACATTGGAACTTTTTCTTTCAATAATTCTTTCTACCTTTGGACACTTAAAGCCAATTCTCACTAGCTTGACTAGTGGGAATTTCATCGCATGATTTGTTGCTCGGTTTTAGTAGATTTACAAATGTGTTCATGATTTGCATGCAATTATATTTTCTCTGTAATTCACTGGTGCTCAATGGATACATTACTATTTCTCACAGTTGGCTAAAGAAGGTTTTCAGTATCCAGCTAAGTTTGTTTTGTTTATTTTTTTTTATTTCTGTGGGTGTTGGAGTTCAGATACTGGATTAGAAGTCTACAGGCTTTATTTGATGTTACTTAATGTCCTTGCTGACACAGAAAAGTTTATACATTGAGTAATAATATTCTCTGTTCATTGCCCAAATAGGCTAGGAAAAGCTAATCTTTAAAATGCAGTATTGATAAGTACAAGGCAGAATATATGGAAATTATTTTTACTTAAGGGGATGGTGAGTAAAATTGAGTGATGAGAATGAGTTAAGAAAAACTGGTCTGTAACCTGGTTAAAAACCGGATGTCCTTAGAATGCTTTCCCAGGTTAACGCTCCTTTCAGGGTAAGTGCAACTCTGAAGAAATTTAAGAAAAGGCAATACACATTTTCATTCTGGTTACTAAAATTTTCTGCCTCCAGAAGACTGCTTGGAAACTGCTTAGAATAAATTTTGCAAGCTACTTTCCATTTTATTCTGGGAAATAACAGGAGAAGTTTGTACAGGAAAAACAGAAGGTGACATTATAGAATGTTGTCTACCTAATGAAGAAGAAACGTTTCTGTAAACATTTAGAATATCTTTATTAACATACGATTGACATGATGAACCACACCTATTTACAGTATATATAATTTTTCATGTATTGAATGTCTATATATAATTCCTTTATTAAATATATGATTTTCCAATGTTTTATCTCATTTGTGGCTTACCTTTTCATTCTCCAAATGGTGTTTTTCAAAGAGCACATTTTAATTTTGTTGAAGTTCAATTGATTAATTTTTTTCCACTTTTGGTGTTGCATCTAAGAATTTTTTGCTTATGCCAAGGTCTTCTGTATTTTCTTATTGACTTTAAAAAATAATTGTAGACTCTACATTTATGTAAATAATCTATTTTGAGTTAATTTTTGTATAAGATATGAGGTGTGAATTTAAGTTTACCTTTTGCATAAGGACATCTGAGTGTTTCCATAATTATTGTTATTATTATTTTTTTTTTCAGGTTTGTGATTTTTATTTTTCAACAATTATCCTGGACTTCTCCACAGGTAATACATTACCCATACACTTTCCCTTTACAAGCTTCGTGGTCACCCACACTTTTGCATTTAATTTTTCTGCAGTCATATTGCTGGTTCTATTGGGCCTTCTGGATTAGGGATTGCATCAACTCCATAATTATTTGTCAAAAAAAAATTGGTCTTTCTATACTGATTTGTCTTTACAACTTTGTTGAAAATTGATTTTCCCTGTGTGTGTGTGTGTGTGTGTGTGTGTGTGTGTGTGTATTTCTGGACACTTCATTCTGTTTCATTAAGATATTTTTCTGCATTTGTGATTGTGATTGTGATTTACAATCTAGATTTAATAGAAACCTTGAAATTAGGTGGTGGCAGTCTTCCAACTTTATTCTTGTCTTCCATGTTGTTTTGAATATTCTAGATCCTTTGCATTTTTATGTAGATTTTGGAGTCTATTTGTCAATTTCTGCCAAAAAGGGCACTGAAATTTGGATCATGGTTGTTTTAAATCTATCGATCAATTTGGGAGAACTGACATCTTAATAATTTTCAGTCCTTTGACTCATGAACATGGTATATCTCTCCACTTACTTGGTGCTTTAAGTTTCTCTTGGTAGTATTTTTTATTATTTACATATTACATACACTTTGACATATTTACCTGACTATGTCATATTGTCATTATCATACCTAGCACTTTTATAAAATTGATTGTTGCTATTACATAGAAATGAAATTGAACTTTGCATATGGATGTATTATTCTGCACCCTTGCTAATAGCTTTTAAAAATGGATTACATGGAATTTTCTCTCTATTTCAATAATTTTATACTAAGAGTTTCATTGGTGGTTATGTTTGATATTTAGGGGCCAAGAACGCTTGGTCGTTGCTTTGTCTAAGGTTGTCTGTGAAGAAGTTAAGAATTTTATAACAATTAACATTTAGATCAGTAACAATGAAAGCATGGTGTTATAAGAGTTATGGCTGGAATTCAAATGCCATTAGGAATAAAAAATAATCATCTTTGGCCAAAGACCATGACTAACTTGGATTTTAAAATAGTTTCCTATATATTGTTAATGCTCAATAAATATTAAATATTAGTAAAGTTAAGTGTACTAAAACTCTTCCTCCCAATATTGACTTACCTTCATATAACATTTATCTTGTAAAGAAACAGAAAATGTATTGAGGCAGTCACAATGTCTTTTTCTTAGATCATTCTTTTCTGTTCTTTGTACTTTAGAACAGTATAAAGAGCTTTAATTAGGATTAGCAACAGTATTCTGCTTTTATCAAAGTACATTTAATGAAGGTGTTTGGGTTATTTTCTCCTGAATAATTTCAAGTATTAAAACTTTGTTCTTTCAGGATGTTTACCAAGAACTAATCATAGCCAATAAATCACTTCCAAAAGAAATCTGTTCAAAGAAAGATTTATATTGAAAGCCTTCTTTCTCTTGCAAATTTAAAGACATGGAAAAGGAAAATAACTAATTCTGACTTGCATGAAAATTTTCAGATAAATATTTTCTTTTGATTTCTTTGAGGGAACCTGCTTTATAATAGAAAAGCTTATTATTTCATTTGTTAGGCAACTAGATAAGCATTTATTTTGAGGATTCATTCTTATCCCATAAGCCTGGATTAGACATGGTCCTGGATACCCCCCCACCCCCCAGTCTGTTTTTCTCCTACCATCGTGCCACTCACTCACTTGGGGTCAGTGTTGCCTACACACGTGTTGACCATCTGTTCTGACCCTCAGCTCTGTGAGGTCAAGGGCCTCATCTCTCCTTCCAGTGTCTCTGAAAGGCATTCAGACCAGCTGCTATGTCTAGATTCTATGAGCGGTGTCAAATCATCATGCGTTAGAATTATAGTGGCCTAATTTTTATGCATATAAACATGATGTGAGACATTCCAATATCAGTGTGTGAACCAAATAGAACCATTTATTTTTAAATTAGATTATCTTTATGGCCAGGAAATTAAACATACTCAGCATCATGTCCTACTAAGATTCAAAATGGAATGCAAGTTAAGAATGCTTTGTTCTCCTAAATCACTAACTCTAGTTAGCATATTGAAAATTATTTTGGGTTTCTGCTCATCAAAACATTTAAAATATGCAAATACCAATCACAAATGCACTTTCAAAGGAAAGGAAAGCAGCTAAGCTAACTGTGTGTTTTTTTTTAATAGTTTTAGTTATAATTAAAAGGAAATGAAGTTCAGAACTAATTTTTAAAATGTAGCTTATCCCCTTGTATAGATGCAACCTTTCTCCCTAATTATAGAAGTTAAGGTAACAAAGAACAAAGAGTAAATTCCATTCTCCTCTGATTGCCTAGTATTTAGATCATCTAATTCTTTTCCAATTACTAAAGGTTTCTAACCTTTCCAGAAAAGGGAAGCGTTTTACCTTTCATGAAAACTATAAAAAGAGAGGAGAAAGCCCTCCACTGCATGACACGAGGGCATAGGTAACTCTGAATCTGAAGCAGGATGCATATATTTGAATACATGAATTTATTTGATCCTGAGTTGCCAAAGTAACGATATTTTAAATTGCAAAATCTTGTGACAGGAACAGGCTACCCTAAAGTTTGGGGATACCAGTTGTGGTTAAGTTCCATACAGCCGACTGACTTAGGAGAAGAGTTTAAAGAGAAATTACAGGGATGTGTGTCACAGTTTGGACTTCTTCAAAGCAGAGCCTAAGACAAGAATTTGAGTGCAGGGAGAAACAGGAGCCAGGGACCAAGGCAGAGGAGGCAGGGTGGAGGAAAAGCCCAGGTGTAGGTGCCTTATCAGAGTCACCATGGTAACTGATAAGCAAACAAGCCTTGGATGCCCTGGGATGTCTGAGGGCTGCGCAGAACACCTCTCAGCATCCCCTTGAAGGACAGGAGACAGGGCATTTCTCTATAGTCTCCTATATTTTAATGGCTAGAGGCCGCCTCAGGGTCCTAACTACCCCTGCGTGCAGACAGCACTTGTGGGCAGAAGAGCAGGCTCCTAAGTAGGAGGTGACCCTGAAGCCGGGAGGTGCACAGGTCAGACTTCAGAGCAGATGTGGTGCGATCAGGGAGACTGGGCCTGCACAGAATTGTCGCTGGAACTGAAATGAGAAGTGGGGCGATGTGAGGCATTTTATGTGGCCTGAAGTTCTAACACAAAGTGTGATAGGGATGAGGCCAGATAACAGATGGAGTGGAAGCAAAACTAAGTTGTAGTTTTTGAGCAATAAAGTAGTGCTACATCCTTGCGGCGGCGCTCTCACCTGCTTTTCAGAATTCCCCTTTTCTGAGTGAGCAGATCCTCAAAGTGGAAATTGGAATGGTGTCTAGGGCGGCTATGAGACTATTTAGTTTACATTGCAGAAGTAGAAATTAACTTTAGAAAATGTATTGAAATAAGAGAGAACATGGACTGTGGACAAAAAAAGAAAGGACGTAATGCGAGAGAAACTGAAAAAGATTTCAAAGAGAACAGAAAAACAGAAGAAATTAAAAAGGGAGATGGGAGAGCTAAGGAAAGAAATTGAAGATATTAATAATAAAGCCATTACACACATTAAAATCACATTAGAAGAGGTATAAGGTAGAATATATGATGAGAGATGAGCCAGTGATAATTTATAACGCTCATAAAAGCTACTATTTACTTACTACATACCAGGACCACTTCTCAATATCTTACTCTTAGGTCCTTGTTGAAACCTCAGAAGACATCCCTTAGTCAGGTATCGTCATTGTCCACATTTTACAGATGAGAAGACTGAGGTGTAGGCATTATACTTATGCTACATTTCTCTGTTAGGAGTCCCAATGTGTGAAATCCTTTTAGCTCTGAACTCTCACTGCTAGACAATGTGGAACTAAGAACATAATGAGGAAATTACATAGATAAAACCCTGAAAGAAAATATCCACAAAGGCCAGAAAACGGAGAGGACGTACAGCACTTGCATCCTCTGAATTAGCGACTGAGATAAACAGAAAAGGGCAACATGGCTTTCTACGCCTGAGAGAAGTGAATTCACAAACCGAAGTTGAGCTGCGTTCCAGTAACAGTAGAATCACCAACCTCCAGGGGGAGTATTGGGTAGACTTTGTTATTTAAGATTAAATAGAGTAGTACTGTGGAATCTATCAGCAAAACCCAGTTACCTATAGAAGAGAAAAATTAGGCTAACTCAGATTCTTCATAGAAATAGGCAATGTTAAGAAACAGTAGATAATGCATGCAGATTTGTGAGGTTAAAAAATGTATAACACAAAATTTAATAACTAGCTAACTTTTCATTCATGAATAAAGGCACAAGGAAATCGTTCTTAAGCAATAAAGGACTTAAAGGATACACTACTTATAAAGAATTACAAGAGGAAAAAAATCTGAGTTATTGAATTTTGTCAACTAACCTATGTCCATTAGCTTTTGTTATAAAACAAACCACCCTAAAACGTAGTGGATTAAAGCAATAACTGCATTTTGCTCAGGGTTCTATGTGGAGACTGAGCCCTTCTTCCTGTCTGGGAGATGTCACTGATTTCCTGGGCCCATGTCCTCTGCTTAGGTGCCTGTGCCCTGGCAGTTTGATGATCCAGGAGCCTCACTCACACCTCTGAAGGTTGGCAGGCTGTCAGCTGGGGCAGCAGGAGTGACCAGCTCACACGTCTCTCACTGTCTCTGACGCTACCTCAGACTTTGCAGGTGAAGGTGGCAGGAGTCCCAAATGAAAAAGTCACACCAGAGCAGGAGCTCACTTTGTGGCATTCTGCTGACCAAGGAGAGTCCCGAGGAGTAAGGTCAGACTCATCTTTCATGGGAAAAGTTGAAAGATATTGGGGCTGGTTTTACCATCTATCTCATCACTGAAAAGGTAAAATAGCAGTGCTAGGAAGTGGGGAAGATCCAGCAACAGACTCTGAATGCACTGAATTCCTAGACCAGGCGTCCTCAAACTTTTTAAACAGGGGGCCAGTCAGCTGTCCCTCAGACCATTGGAGGGCCGGACTATAGTTTAAAAAAAAAACAAAAAAAAAACAACTATGACCAAATTCCTATGCACACTGCACATATCTTATTTTGAAGTAAAAAAACAAAACGGGAACAAATACAATCACACTGCTTCATGTGGCCCGCAGGCCACAGTTTGAGGACCTCTGTCCTAGACCTACAGAGTAAGGTAAGCTTTTGGAGATGTTATGTTCAGAAATCAGAATATATACTGTTATAAAATTCACGGTAGAGAAATTACAAAATTATCAGGGGAAGAGATATTAGAGTAAGTGGAAGGGTCTATTTAATCTTTCACACTGTGGAAACAATATCTACTTTCTAAGTTTTATAATTCAGTAAATTGATTTCTAAGCATATTATTTAAGTGATGAAGGTAACCACTTGAAAATTAAAAGTAGATTTTAATAGATGGTCAAGTTAACTGGGAGGAGGGAAATATAATATAAATCACATTATGCAAGATATATAGTAATAAAAATGATGAATTAAAAACTAAAAATATAGTATTCAGAAAGCAGAACAAATATATTCACTGTTAGCTACATGTAAATGAGATAAACTTATCTATTAAAAGGTAAAGGCTATAGGATTTAATAAAAATTATCAAAACTCAGTTACATTCTACATAGATGACAAGGATGGGTAAATTTACACCAAGGTAAGTGCCAAAAATAGAGATCAGAGATTGTGATATTAAGAAATGTTGAAATAGATGTAAAAAAGTTGTTTTAACAAAAATCTCTAATACAATACAATTTTATTAACTATAGTCCTCATGTTGTACATTAGTCTGCAGGCTTATTTATCCTACATATCTACTTCTTTAACCTATATCTTGCCAATTCTTCCCCTCACCTCCAGCCATCGTAAGCACTATTTTACTCTCTCTGTATATTTGACATTTTTTTTAGACTGTCATGAAAAAAGTAACTACATTAGATGAAGCATATATTAATCTGTTTCCTTATGGTAACCACCCATAACATCACGTTGTAAGCCTCAAATATACACAATAAAATTTATTTTTACAATGATTGCTTTAGAATGTCAGAGATCAAATTTTGTGCTTTACGTATTACAGTAATAATCTTTTGACACTAAATTACAGTATCTAAATACATCAAACAAAACACTTCGAAAACCACTATCATAGCAGGAGATGACAATTTATTTCTCTAAGACTAAATTAACTAATTATCATACTGTTAATGAAGGTATAGAAGGATAAATAGAGGACTATGAGAAGGAAGAGGATCTGACTCGTACAACTGTTGAGATACATCTCATATTTGTTTATGTGGATGTGGTGTGCACATACGTATATGTAGCTTAGAATCAGATAATTTAATTTCAGGCAGCTATAGAGTACAGTAGCACCTTCATAACTGACTTAAGTTGACCTAATTTTCGTAAACTGAACATGCACCACGTGCACTCAATGGAAGCTCCTCACAGTGACCACCTCCATATGTTGACCAGTTGGTTACAGTCCCTTGGTGGTCAACTTAACAAAGGTTTTACTGTATTTGCAAAATTTTGTAACATATTTAGATATTTTAAAAGCCTCTAAAAAATAAAATAAAGTTTCAAAATAATGCAGACCACAATCTTTTTCTACAGTGCCTTAAAACTAGTGAATTAATTTGAAAACCTCAATGGCATTGACTGCTTTCTTAACAAAATTAACATCGGTAGAGAAAGAAAGCGTAAGGTCAAAGAGTGACACTACAAAAAAGAAGCACCTGGCTCACATAGTTTCTCAGGTGAATTTCCTTCAAACCTTTCAAAGAATAGAATATTATACCACTACTATGTATTTTTATGTTGTGGAGTACAGAAAAAGCTTAAGGTTTTGGCATCAGTGAAAAGTTTGACACCCAAATTTGACAGTTATAACAACTAAAAAGTAAAGACCAATTTTATTAATGCATATCAATGCAAAATTGTACTTAAAATTTTAGAAAGCAGACATTAGCAAAATTTAAAACTGTGTTTTTAAATGAAACGTCATCTTGGAGTAAACCAGTCTTTGTCAGTGTGACACACAGAACAGATGCCTTGAATACAAAGTTTGATGAATTTGATTAGAATGTTGAGTATTATTTTTTGATCTATTTTCTGTGGTTTTTTTTTTTTTTTTTTTTTTTGGCTAGTAGACCATTACCCTCTTTATTTTTTTTTCTTTTCTTTTTTTTATTAAATCATAGCTGTGTACATTAATATCATCGTGGGGCACCAAACACTTGGTTCATAGACCCTTTGACACATTTTCATCACACTAGTTAACATAGCCTTCCTGGCATTTTCTTAATTATTTTGCTAAGATATTTACATTCCACATTTACTAATATATACCCTTGTAAGAAGCACCACAGGTATAATCCTATCAATCCCCCTCCCTCTACTCACCTCCCCCCTCTCTCTCCACCCTTTCCCCCTTTCCCCTATTTTTAGGTTGTAACTGGGTTATAGCTTTCATGTGAAGGTCCTAAATTAGTTTCATAGTAGGAGTGAGTATATTGGGTACTTTTTCTTCCATTCTTGAGACACTTTACTAAGAAGAATATGTTCCAGCTCCATCCATGTAAACATGAAAGAGGTAAAGTCTCCATCTTTCTTTAAGGCTGCATAGTATTCCATGGTGTACATAT